>OMNZ01015701.1:0-20366 GCA_900303255.1 Lesueurigobius sanzi | reverse complement strand
TGGCCACCGCAATGAAAAGAAGGTTCGATTAGTTGATCTTAGTGTTTTTCTTTTTTCCATTATTGGTATCATCGCTTAAAGGCACTATACCTCATATTTTTTTATTACAAACAATGAAAGCGGGAGCGAGTAAATTAAATTTATAGCTGTGGTCCAAACTTATTCCTAACTTTCCTAACACATTTCTGAAATCCAATTTCATCATAGAGATGGCTTTAATAGCAAATTTCACAACTTGCAGGGTAACTTTTTAGGATCACTGTCACAGAAGTAGCCTGCAAACTCATGAAATTGATAAAAATGCTTTATATTTAGACACACAGTATTATTTCCACAAATATCTGAGTTTACAATAGTAAACTAAAGGAAGGCAAAACAAATTTCATTCCTCTTCTAGGTAAAAATCAGGTATAGTGCCTTTAAGGTATAAACCAATTAAACATAATATACATTGGAATAAACACATACCTTCAGTGCGATTAGACCTTTTACTTGTACCTTGCATCTGTGCGTCCCAAACCTATGTGACTATGTACAAATTCTAAATCAATCCCAAAACCGCAGGGACATAAGGAAGAGGTGTCCATCCAGGAAGCGACGTAGTGTTTTCTCATCTCATGGACTTTGCTCCCTTGCAACAACACATGCAAAACCACTTCCTTGTGTGTTTCATTGTTTCCATGGAGAAGGTTACCATTGGATTAAACAGTATACCTTATACAAGTATTGTTACATTTAAAATGTACTTCTTGCAAATTATTGTAAAAGTCATATTACAATTTCAGGAGTTTTCTCATTCACCATTCAACACTTGGTACACAAGATACGTTTGAAGCTACAGCTGCCCTGGCGCTGACTGACAAATGTGTGGCTGCCAATCTACACCAACAGCACTTTTGCTCACAACCAATCACAGATTAACAAATACATAAGCAAGGCAGTGATGTTTTGTCCAAGCAGAACACGACTATGTCTCGAGCTGGGAACAACCAACCTTTGAGAATTGAATTGTGAAGCGTTGATCTACTTATGTAAAGGAGTTACTAGACAAGAGAAATCATGTAAAAATGTTTAATTTAAAGCATTACAGACATGAAAACGTAAATATTGTATATTATTTTCAGTGTTTCATATACAATCATTATTATATTTAAAAGGATCAAACATAAAAAGTTACAAAAACAAAACACAGTGGATGTCTCATGTACAATGTTCATCAAATTGGAAAATAAAGAATATTTAAATTCTGTAACAAAAAAGGAATTATTACTGATCACAGTAAATCTCTATTTGGAACATCAACATGTATTGCCCCTTTTGATGCAGGTGGTTTGAATTGAGTAAACATTTGCCACAGTAATACTAGGAATTAGTTCAGGACAGAACAATTGTTCTTCACAGTGTTGAAAACAATTAAATATAGTTAAAATATTGATAGTCAGTTCAGCTGAACTTCTTGGGCACATAACGTCGCTGATCGTGCAGCAGTTCTCACTTACATTTGCTTTGTTCAAGTGGTGACTTTTTTTTAGCCAGGCAGTGTTTGTAATAGCACAGTGTTCCTTTCTCCATCTGTGCTGTTATGAACAATTTAAATTGTATTTAACATTTGGTCCCAACATTGATATCTTTTGATGGCAGTTAAAACATTCAGGCAGTGAATAAATGTTTGTAATGGCACACATTTTAAGTAAACTAAAACCACAGGAAGAAATCAAAAGCTTGACATACGTAAATGTGCATTGCTCAAATAGCTTGATATGTAAATAGTAAATATAAAGGTTTTGTGCCCCAACATGTTTTGTGTGCAGACAGACTAGCTGCCTATTGTGAACTGTGTGTTGAAGAGGCAAAGGAAATAATATCTTACAGATTTACAATTGAATGAGCATTGGCCTAACCCACCAGTGCTAATTATCATAGCACATTAATATCAACCTTGTTGTAATGGTTTGAGAAGCGCAGCTCAGCTTGGATCAAGTTTATCCAATCAAGCAAACATTCCCAGGCAATTTAGCAGAAAAACAAAATTGTACAAAACAAATATTTACAAAGAGGTCTCGTATCATACCCAGCGTGTTTACTATCGCACCGTTGTTAACAATTCTAAATAAAGTGCTTGTTGGAAAATGTGGACCCAAAAGGATCGGCAGGAGCCAAACGGAATATATTTTGAGTTTGAAAACTCTCACGACAACCCAGCTGCATCTTAAATAACGGGCCAAGCCTTTGACCCTTGTTGCCAGTGTCTGCAGTACGTGCAATTTGTGTAGTTTTGTGAAATGTCTCATACCTCATGATCATGGTAGACATAATAATCCTGTGTTATTTAGAGTAATATCTACACTTCTCCTGACAAAAAACATACAGTACATTTACATTCAGTCCGTTTTCTTATCACTTTCCGTTTCAGTTTCTTTCTTAACCTCTTTGTCCCCAGGTCTTCTCGTTTCTTTTTTAGCACCCTTCAGGATCTTACCCACTATGATACAGAAGACGGCGATGACATGCATGACGAAATATATGGATATCCAGTAGTTGATTGTGTCTGAAGCTTTGAGCAGCACAAAGCCCATGCACATGCAGTCATAGGCCCTCATTTTCAAAAACCAATGAATCCAGTCAAACATGCTCTGTCCCCGTGGACCCAGCCTGGCTCTCACTGACGCCTCCATGGCTGACTCCGCAGCGATGCACAGTGGGATGGTGAGGAAGGAGAGGTAGTACCCGGCGTGCAGCCCGTGCCAATAGGCGCTGATAAACATGGTCCACCCAGCCCTGGAAACCAAAAAGACAAAGACATTACTTTACTGTTTATATAGCTTCAAGTGCTAATAAACATGGAGGCCGTAGATGGCAAAAAAATTCAGAAACCTGACATATACAAAGCTCATATTCTCCACAAATGCTCCTGCACAGTGGTTCCCAAAGTGGGGTCTGGGGACCTTTAGGGGCCCTCAGAGGCACTGCAGGGGGCGCCCCAAAGATTGTTTACATAAGAAGTATATACATTTATGGTATATTATAGGGTTTCAAATGAGTTAGGAATGTATTTTTACTTTGAATCTGTATTTATCTCACTGTAATTGTTTTTTTTAATGTAAAAACATATCAATACTCATTGTTATTGTTGGGTGTCCGCAGGGAATTTTGGACCTCTGGGGGGCCGTGACCCACTGGACATTGGGGATAGCCGCTCTAGCACAAAGCATGTTTCCATCCCTAATAGTTAGTTCAATCCTTTTGTCATCTAGATAAAGATATTACTTGCCTGAGAGTGTAAGACTTGAACGGTGCGTTGGGGTAGATGTAGTGATGCAGCCACCACTGCACCGTCATGTTCCAGTAGCGCATCCCGTGGCGCACTTTGACACAGAAGTCTGTGTTGTAGCAGTCGATATTCTGGATGGTTCTGAAGTCGTACTTTTCCTCTGCGCTGGGATCAGGGCTAAACAACAAATGCAATAGGTCACAAAATTCATACAGTGAGGTACATTGGGGTGAGGAAATCACAATTGTTAGAACAGATTTGCAAAACAAATATAAGAAATTAATGATGGTAAAAAGGGGTACAACCTTACTAGCTCACCAATGTTTTTGTCTAGTGGTGCAATGAATAAAATAAAACATTTGTGAGCTACAGTTGCTTCCACATACTTTATGTCTATTTTGCTTCTTGACCCAACACAATGATGAGTTTGGTAAAACAATACATGCATTTCATAACATGTATGCAGAGAAATCTCCACCACAGGTTTAACTGGTTTTATACTTGGGACCACATGGGATTCCATTTTAGCTGTTGTGAACATTTCCATTGAATTCACTTAATTCTCACCTGTAGTTGACAGTGGGGCCGCCTCCAGGTTTGGACATGGCCTTTTCAGGGTAACAACCAAGACCTGCACTGATACAGCTGGCCTCTGCCGCACACCACGCAGCATAGAAGCGCATTCGAAACACAAAGAAGATTGCGATCATGTAGAAAAACCTGAAAGAATAAAAGTTAAAATGTACTGTTAAATAATATTCATTTATGTAATACAAAGCCTTGTCGAAAGCCACATGGATTTAATTAAGGAAATAGTTAAGAGCCTTTCATTGGATAATTACAGCATCTTCTGCAACATTACCAGCCCAAAGACAGTCAAACGACTACCTGGAAATACTGAATGACTGTCAATGGAGTATTTTCTGTTTGTTTTCAGGGACACTATTCTCATTAAATAATAATAATTCATCACAACATCACATTGATTGGGAGTCCGGGGGTCCTTCACATTTTTTTGTTTGGCAAGGGGTCCCCAGTTCCATAAATTTTGACTTCTAGTTTAAGGTAGCCTGGCCTTAGCCATCCATAAACTCCGGTCAATTATCATTTCCCTACATGTTACATCTGCGTCTGATCTCAGTGGCCAAGGTACATCGGTTGAATTGCAACCCACCATTCAGCGAGCGGGCGAGGTGGGTGTTATAGGTGACGTCAAGCATATGCGGGAAATGATAATTGACCAATATTATTGGAGGTTACGGAGGGTAAGGCCAGGCTAGCGATTGGGTAAAATCAGATCCAATCGTTTCAAACTTTAAAAAGGAGCTGACCCCTCCCACCTGAAAACAGAGCTCAATTGTGAAGATCAAGACCCTCCCATGTACGAAATGACTACGAGGGTATGGTAAGACCAGGCTAAGTTTAAGGTGCATAAAGAATCAATTTCACAGAACACAGAGTCCAGATACTGATGAAATGACCTGAGCATTCAGTATACACAGGTAGCCGACATGTGGTGACTTTTTTGGGAGGCTATATAAATTGCATTAAATACCTGAAGAAAAAGTTTTCATTGAGAAACTCTTCTGTGCGAACATAAGCCAGGGGGAAAACCGAGTTGACAGCCAAGAACAAAGCACCAAAGACGGGTACGAGTTTCAGTCTGTGCAGACACGGCGTTGAACCAGGAAGTGCTTGTGGGTTCGGCTGCTTCAACCAGTCGACGTATGTTTGGAATCGAAAGAATGGGCCTATATGGGAAGCAGAAAGGAGAAGATATAGGAACGTGTTTTAGTTACATGGTTTTACAACGGAAATTGGTTCACACATTAAATCAAACTATACGAGGACAACTCTGCCATGTTTGTCCATATAGTTTAGCCAAAGCAATATAAAAACACTACTCCTGGACAACTGAGAACATACTACTACAACTTGTAAATACTACCACTTAACTGGGAGTATAATGCAGTATAAAGACTCCATCTTCAATATAATGCAAGATTAACAGGAGGGTTAAAAGGGGTGATGTTGGAGAGAACATTAGGAAAAGAAATCAAACAAGGAATGGTTATAGAAAAGATAATGTACATACTGTACATGTATCAACTAACTAGAAAACAACTCACACAATATTGGATAGGAAGCGGAGAGTGAGACAAAGAGAAACAAAGATTAAAATGTACAAAAAGAAATATGGAAATCAATGGCATTTAGAGGGATGTGGTCCACAACATCATAGACAGTGAATGGCGCAAATAAATAAATAAAAACTGGCTGTAGTACTCACCAGTCATTACACCCACGTAGCAGTAGCTATAGGACACAATATCATAGAGAGATGGCTCCTGGGACAATCCACCAACCACAGACGACTTATCAAAGGTGCTGACATCTTTTTTCTTCTCAATATGGAAACTGCTAACTTCATTGGCTAGACTTACCATCTAAAAACAATATTTGTAATAAATTACTATTTACATATACAGTAAAAAAAAATCAACATACGGTTTATTTAACTAAGCAATTAGTTTCCATTCCAATGATCTCCAACTGGGTAATGCTCTGCATGCTCAACAAAATTGTGTGCTGAAAGAGAGGGCTGATGACTAGAGGACTACCTCAATATATTGGTTATTGCCTCAATGGATTGTTTGCTCCCCTGGTTGCTGGGAAGGAAAAGACAAATTGGTCACGGCAGAGTCCAGAATCTTAATCTATTGATGGAATAACCAGGCGATTTAGGATATTTGAGTAGGTCTTGCTGTAATTATCCAATGGAGGAACTTAACTACTTGTTTAGTTAAATCCAGGTGCTGATTTTTTTGGCTCAATGGTGAATAAAACCGATTTGTGTCATGATAAATGGAACAGTACAATTTATAAAACCATTTTCAGTACCTTAAGAGTGAGGAGCAGTTGAACAGCATTGGCATATGGCGTTGGTGGTGGCAGGTTGAACCAGGTAACGAGTCGAAAAAAGAGAAGGTAGAGGAAGGTCCAGCCCAAGCTCAGTGCTGGAGCATGCCTAGATGAAGGCAGCATGATTAAATGAGGACCCCAGAGCTCCCAGCTGTCTAAGGGCCCAAGACAGTCCCAAGTAGGTTTCTACTTCCATCTTTAATTTAATGTAAAGTTAGTTCCCAGCCTTTGGTCATAAATGATGAAAAACGTTCTCCAAGTTTGTGTTAATGAATGGTTTTACATTCTAAGCTACAAATGAGTAAACACCCACGGGGCAGATAAACTGGTCCTAAGCCCCCCGGGCCATAGTTTAGTACATACCAGGTTTAGACGGACAGTAACAATAGTATTTTCTTACCTCCAACTGCTCCTTATAATTATCCATGTTCCAATCACAGTCACCAAAGAGTGAAGTGTGTGTATGTGACAAGTGGCAATAGTAATAGAGAGGCCAAGGAGAAGTGCGGCCCCTTGCTTCACAGGAGGACCTACAGAAGGGAAAAAGAGAGTAAGAGTTAATTTCAGCAACTTGGCAAAGTAATAAATATTGGCAAACAGGTTTGAAGCCTATGTGGTGTGTGTTTTTTATAAATATTTTTTTGTTAGTTTTAATTTTTTCAGATAGAAAAAGTTGTGAATTAGTTTTAAAACAGCTAGTATTTATAAACCACCCTTTTAGAGTCATAAACTTGGCCCAATTTTAAGCCAATTTATTAAATAAAATAAAAAAAAATCACCACTTAAAAATGTTGGACATGACACTTTTGCAAGTATGTGACTATTGGAAACCAAAATACACCATCTGCTTGTAACTGTCCTCATTCAAATTAAACCAAGCTTATACAATTTTCATCACATTACAAGGACATAATGATTTTGCATAGTATATTTCCAAACACAACAGCTACATATTGACACAAATATTTACATATTGTTCAGCCTCCATCTTTTGCATGTGATTAAGGTGCAACAGATGTGCCAGTTTGTTCTAGTAGAGAATTACAGTTTGAAAGTAGAATTGCACACTGCTGTCAGTCATCGTATTAACATCACTAATCCTGACAAAAGTGCTACGGAACAACTGTCAAAGCAGATGCTCTGACATTGTTGATCAAATTTGGGCAGCACATTATATCCCTAAATTATAAGAGTCCACAATTTCTTGCAAAATCACTGAGGCCTTCCATCTGAGTTTTATCAATATTTTTTCTAACATTAATACTAAGGTTTAGACATTTAGACTAATTTACGTCAATGTTAGCCTTGTTTTTGTCCTGATTTAGTATTTTAGTATTTTTTACAGTACTGATTTGACAATGTTTTGACAGTTATTTAATCACATTATTTTCTCATATTGTACATTGAACATAGGTAATGTTCCAAGTTTTTTTTTATTAACTTCCAGCTAACTTCTGTGGTTACAAAATATCCAGTCTTGCTAAAATGCAAATTGCTGCTTTGAAAATTACACAAGACCATGCAAATAAAGCATATCCGTGTGCAAATTATTGTGGCACAAAAGGGCTTTGACATACCCCTTTATGTGTATATTGCACTTCCTTTCAAAAGCACAAGCTAATTGGAATAATAATTGGAATAAGGCGAATAGCAAGTCCCTTATTTAGTTTTGGTACTCACTAAGAAATCTGAAGAGAAATCCAACAGGAATGGAGGCAGCAAGCACTCCCAGGTAAACCAGCTCCTCAGGTGACATCTCTCTGCAGTCAAATAAATGAACAACACTTTCAAATCTATTGTTCTGTGAATGCTTTCTATGCTACAATGACTCTTCACAATGTAGCAAAGATTTTCAAAAAATAGTCCTAGGGTAAGCTGTCACTACTAGAGATATTTACACAACACTGAGAAGTTTCCTATGGCCCATCGCTAACCAGTTCCGGTGAAAAGGGGAACACAGCAACCTTTCAAAACTGCATTGCATCAACTTCTTGTAATTACTTATACCCGACATTGAAAGCTTCAAATGTTACTTTTGCGTATCCCTACATTGGTTCCTTGCATCGTTGCAATCCTGCCACTGCCTACCTGGACCTTTTCATTCAACATGTAGCATGGAACAATCTCTAATGTGTGTGTAACCATTGTATATGCATGCATAGCTTATCAGTTTTCTCCCACACGTATATCGAGGAAGCGTCGCGATCGATGTTGACAAAATACACATAAATGTTCAATACATGGTTATTGTTAGCTTTAGTTGTATGTCTTAGTGGAGACAAGCTAATGGCAAGGGACAACATCGGCTACGCCCTTGTAAGATTGTAGTCAATGTACATGACCTACCTTTGAATGAACAGAAAATCGTGTTTTCTCTCTGGTATGGGGGAAAAAAAAAACTTCAGGGAATTTAACAATCCCTGGTCCACACACACCACTACTGCTCCATAGCTCCTGTTCACTTCTGGTAAAGCTGACACAGAAAGGGCCAAGCCATTCATTCCGGGGTCTGGGGGTGGGCTATACCATTCTTGCCTTGTATCATCAGGTCAGTGTAAATGTTTACAATAAATCTCCCAAAACACGTATACCAGGGATAATTATAGTTTAAAAATAGTCAGCATCAAGGGACCTACAGTTTGAGTTTTTTTTTAGGGGGATTAAACCCAAAATTTGGAATATCAAATGTTTACCCACATTCGGCTAATGCTAGTCTGCTCGGGAGAGACGGTCTGCTGTGGAAACAGTTCAGGTTAAACCAACTCATAAAAATTCGACCTAGAGTTTATTTTTTTTTATCTTAATGTGCATAAGAGATGCTTGTAGTTTATTTACAGAGACGCTAAGAGATATCTTTTTACCATTTTTCTTGATGGCACTTTACCCGACTTTGTGCATCCCCGTGTGATCCTGTCCTAAGAGCTGTTGTGGCAAGTAAATTTCTCCATCAAGATGTCTCATCTCCGATCTATTCAAAACCAAGCCACGAGTCCCAAGTGATCTAGCCCAGCCACTCCCGGACTGATCTAGCACAAACCACCAAGCAAGTCTACACAATTAAAGACCGACTGTTTTATAGCGACTGCGCGCAAGTCCCATATTGATACAGGTTTGCGAGGAATTCTCTTTAGATTGTTTGCGATACTGTCTTGAACTGTAAAGGCGCTATAGAAATTGAGACCTAGTAAATAAACATACAGGACAATCCCAAAAACTGACTTGTAAGGACAAGCCTAAAATTCCACACAAATTCCTAGTACGAATGAATACAACTTGTCAGTTCAAAACACTTTATTGAAAATGTTCCAGCAATGTCAGAACAATATTTGGAGATCCTTTTTAATCTTCCTCCTCATCGTCAGCTCCTCCGGCTCCGCCCTGGCCTTTCTTGGCGTTCTTTCGCTTGACACGTCCTGGCCGTCCTCCACCGTACGGGGACCTCAGGGAGAAGTCTATGTGCTTCTGACTGTCCAGGCGAACCACGAAGGAAGGAATGTTCACCACTTGTTTTCGAACACTGCATAAAAAGTGCACGTTTAGTCAAGTTTCAAACCAAAATGACAATACACATGTGCACACAGATCACAACAGGCTTCATTGACGAGGAATTCTTGACACCACAGAAAGTCTGACTTTAAAAAAAGACTTAATCATCAGCCTGAGGATGGATTAACGTACAATTGCCCGAGGTGCAATCCCCAAACCTTACCTCATTGGCCACAATACAGTCAGTCAAGGCCCTCTGGGAAAGATTGGCTCTGGGCAATATCTAACAAGGTATACGGTTTTGATACCGAATTGACCTTGAGGAAAGTTTAACTGTCCCCATCAGGGGGTGTTAATGTTGGTCCTCTGATAAAAGAGGGAACATTTTTTTTTTTAACATCTCAAAACAGTGTTATGCATTTTCTGCCACCATAGACCGTCTTACCGAATATGCCTCTGCCGAATCAGGACACGGGCATGATGGATACTTTTGGCAAGGCCAAGTTTGAAGACTTGAGTCTGCAGCCTTCTCTCCAAGAAATCTTCAACTTTAAGACCCAGAATGTAATCCAGCTTCATCTTCCCTTCATCAAGCACACCAATCCTCACCAATCGTCTGAGCAAGGCATTCCCTGTAAATGACGCCAGTTATTACCAATTCAATTTATATAGTCCGTTTACATAAACTTTGACGGCCTCATACATAAGGACATTCTTTTGCATCACAGCGGACTCCGAAGGTAGATAGTTTAATCATCAGCCATCACAATGCTAAATCCATGGATTGAAAATACCTTCAAACAGACGCTTGGGGTCCTTCTCATCCAGAGTAAGCAGCTCTCTGGCAGCTTTACGGATCTTAGCCAGGGTGAATTTTACCCTCCACACCTCACGCTTATTCCTCAGTCCATACTCGCCTGGGTGAAAACATTTGAAGTTAATAATGACAGTTTTAAAAGCACTTTCACAGTTCAGATCTTCATTTACCAATGAGCTTCAGCTCCTGGTCGAGACGGGATTTCTCGAAAGGACGGCGGGGGGTGACATAAGTCTTGCGACAAACCCAGCTCCTGGCAACGGGCATGGTGACTTAAGAGCCTGGAACAACATTTTCATTTCTTATAAGTGAGGCAAGATGTTGTGGACAAGTTTCTTTGCGTTGGCAAACACATACAATGCAAATGTCCATCTACAAAGCAATTCTAAAACACTAGCATAGTACGTAACAATTGTGTCAAGGCAAACCAAGTTATTTGTAACAATAGATTAATGCAGTGTACAAGTTATTAAAATGTTAGCATAGCACCACGAGGCCGCAGAGCGAGAACCACGTTGACCGGTGCATTAGGATTAGCTTAGCCAAGTTAGCATATGAATTGTAACAATAATGAACACAAGAATGATCACGTTAACACTTTTGAGTGATTTCCTTTGACTACCAAACCTAATGCCTCTAATGTTGCAGATTAAGATGTCCCCGTTAACCAAATTCTACGACTGAACAAGCATGAGACGTTGAATCATACCTGGTAGCTCAGGCGCACGCAGTAAAGAGGAAGTATAGTCGGCCTCGCTTCTTTATAAAGCTTCTGCTTGGACTACATTTCCCACAAGGCACCTCTTCACCCGAGCGGAAATTAGAATTCTTATGAACGCCCTCTGTTGGTCTGTAGGTTATGTAGCAAATAACTAAATACCGGCAGGCCTAATAATGGTAGTTTGTAAATGTATTTTCCCCCGATTTACGGCATTGTCGGTAATTATAAATAGCATTTGCATTGTAATAACAACATCACTTAGGCTCTGTTGCTTGCCGTCATGCAAGCCTTAAAATTACATTTCTATATTCAGATATAAATATTATCAATGACAAAGTAAAAGAGAAAGTTCACTGAGGAGCGGAAATCTTAAAGGACTTCGCTAGTTTGAAGAGATGTTGTTAAGGTGATAAACCCAGAAGGAGAAGGACATGAGAGACTATTTATAAAACTCTGAAACGGGACCCTGTGCATGTGTTTCTGTCTGTCAGGCCTCACACCGGTGCGCACTGCTTCCACTGCTTCCTATTTCACGGTGCCAAATCCTTGTCCTTTCCAGGCAGGACTACGTTTGTTGTGGAATTATAAAAAGTTTTCAGTAGCCTACAAGATTTGTATTTAGTCTTAAATTTTACCTTTCGGGGTCATCTTCCACATTTTGGATTCTGTCCTACCTATTTATTTTCTCTTTACAATAATAACTTTTTTATTACATTTTTTTTACTCCCTTTTCCCTATAATTCCCCGTCCCCGTGTGTGGTGGTGTTTGGGCTATGCTATCCTCGCCCACTGTCATCCTCCAGCCGTATGGACTGCCTGTCTACCCACAGACAACCACATGCTACCCCAGTTTAGTCCAGGTAAGTCTATTCTCCATTTGTTATCATTAAAGATAAGACATGGATGTTTTCTTATCTACTGGAAGGATCCACGTGGCAGCTGTTTTTTTTCCCTGCACATTTGTCACCACTTGTACTTCTCATTTTGTGTATGCTCAAGTAATAATACTGTATTGACTGTAACTTTATACTTGATTCATCCCTGGGATCCAAAACTTCAGAATGGAACTTAGAACCTAACTTAGAGGCCAACTGGGTGAATAGAATTGTAAAAAAGAAAGAAAAGGGTTGCAATAACATGTATTTTATTTTGATTATTGGTCTAGAACATTTTATGAATGTATAATCCATACATAGGACTTAAAATGCAATAGTTTGTCTAGTTAGTCTTTGGATCATTCACTGATAAAATTGGGGTCACTGGTAGAAAAAGCTTGTGTACATTTCTATCATTTTGAAAGTTACAATCCTGTTAAAAGATGAAACATCATTACATCCACAACATTGTTATACACTATTATATATTTTTTTTCTTATTTTTTTTTTACTAAACCTAACCAAATAGTTGATAAAATTCCTGTAGAGTTGCATAAACCCAAGCATTTGTTTACAAAAATATGCCTATAAATAAATACATTTAATGATTTAGACAGAAGGTGATTTTTTCTTATTTTTTTGAAGTAAACACCCCTTTAATTCAAAAGTAACTTTCATTGCCACTGTGGGATTAAAACATGTAATCTAAGGCCTGCCATCTCCCTTCTGTTGTCAATGTTTGTCAATAGATGTTGGACAGACAAAAGTCCAATATGAGAGGCAATCCCAATAGAGAGCTTAACATATAGGCCTATTGAGGTGTTATCTTTAGTCCGACTGTGTGGTGATTTAAAAAAAAAAAAAAATTATTTAACCTTTATTTAACCAGGTTAGTCCCATTGAGATCTAAGATCTCTTTTACAAGAGAGACCTGGCCAAGACATGCAGCAACATTTCAAATTGAACATTCATCAATACAAATCATTATTAAAACATTAGTTAAAACATTCACATACAGATGATCTGGATTGGATCGACCTCACAAGAGACTTAAAACTATTCAAAGGGACCAGGTCCATGATTTTCAAGTCCTTGTGTAGTAAGTTCCAAGTGGATGGGGCGTGATACAGGCTCCAAGTGTCCCTGACATGCCACTGATGCCACAGTGCATCTGGTATCTCTCTACCTTGTCTCTGTGCTTCACACCACTCATATTTTTAGCTGAGCACTTCTGGTCAGATAAGACAGGAGAAGATACAGCCACCCATGTTGCTCTCTGTGGCGAGACACACATTCAGATTAATTAAGGGATTTATTTGTTATCCTTGAGGCAATATATGTCAGGAGCAAATTGAAATACGTAAGACCACAACAAAATCAACCCTTGGTCAACACAGGACCTTTTATGAAATATTTTGTCTTGTAAACATTTGTTTAAGTGTTTAAAACAGATTTGACTCTCACTAAAACATAATTAGCACAGAAATATTTAAGATTTTGCAACTTTTTCCATCCATCCATTTTCCTTCCACATATCCATTGCCGGGTTGCGGGCGACTGCACCAGTCCCTTATGGCTCCTCCTGCAGGTAGTGGCTCTCACGATGCAGCCTCCGGGCGATGTAACCGGCCTTCATGGTCTCTCATCATAAGGAGCTTCTGAACCACTCTTGGTCTGGCCTGTCACCTAGGACCTTTTTGCTATGGGAGATCCTACCAGGTGTACCAAGCCCTCGACAACATAGCCCCTAGAGTCATTTAGGTGATCAAACCCCTCCACTATGTTAAGGTGGCGGTTTTATTATTCGTAGGTTAATTATTTACCTTCCTTATTGTGATGTGACAGATACAATTTCATGAGAGAGTCAGAGTTCCAATGGAACTCTCGCTCTTCTGATATGCAATTGACACTATCAAGTTAGAACATAAAACATAACATAAAACATCATCTATTTAGACATCTCTATTCCAAAATTGCTCAAATGCCACTTTGTCTTAATTACAGTTATAATTTTGGTTGTAGTGGTATATATTGTCCTGTTGTGTTGGAAGAGTCTGCTATGTTGAGTAATGCAACTTATTTCATTCAAGGAAATTTTCCCATCATGCTTCACTCTCACTCTGTTCTGTTCTTCCTGTTTTTACAAAGAAGCAAAATCACACACCAGTGTGTTTTATTGACTGAGATGCAAAGTGAATCATATTTATTTATACTCCTGAGTGTAAGGACCACATCTGCAGTGAGTGTAAATCCTAGAGCAGCTGTCCCAGCATGCACCTGGCTTGCGGCCATTGACCCCTGACCACAAAATGACAGCTGAAGAAGAATAGTAAGATACAGGAAGTCTAAAGGAGGAGGAGAGAGGGACATAGTGTCTGGGAGCTCTTTAACCAGAGACAGTAGTTTATATAGGACTGTGCAATAAACATAATTTTAATCAAATCGTGATTAATCATCAATGATCTAACAGTGGTGCGTGTACCACTGATGTTACTTGGGCTTCTTCAGGTGGTACTCAGGTTATCTGCAATAATAGACTGTAATTAGTGATAATTTTATTTAAGCTTTAGTAATGTTTTGTTTAGTAAACATTCTTCGCACCCAGTCAGCTGAGTTTCTCTTTCTTTTTTTTGTCTTCTGGATGGCACACCAACTGAAGCTATCTCTTGAATTAAAAAAAATGTTGGATGATTAATTAATTCATTAATTTTCAGCAAGAATAAAATTGTGTGAAAAAAAAAAAAACAGTACTTGGGGCCATTACAAATCAGTTTTATCAAGCTGAGATAGGAAAGTCTGTGAATACTCAGTAACGCCTTGAGAGTGACAATGAGGACAAACAGGCCACCACTGTCTGCAATGAAGTGGTCAGTGACAAGGAAGGTCTTATTTTTACACATTCAGAAAAAGTTTAATTGTTTTTTACCAAATGAAAACACTCATCAAATCCTTAAAGTGCTATTTTTAATTTGTACCATCAAGTTACATACTCCAAAGAGAAAGGTTTAGACCTTGACAGAACAACATTGTTGATCCATGAGAATTGTTCATTATACACTTGGAGTCAATGAATATTTGCAAAGATTTCTCTTGTTTCTTCTGGATTATCTGATTGATAATCTTGTTATTTCTTGATGATCATTTTATTATTTGTGGTCGAGTGGGGAAAAAAAGTCAACATTCTGGCCAAGTAATTACTTTGGAGAACAAATACGTCTGTCCTCATATAGTGGGCATTGGATAGGAAGTAATGGTGGACAAACATGTGAGAAGGGATGAATTTTGTGTTGCAGTGCAGTGCTGTAATCTAATGTTATTGAGGAAACTCTTTCTAATCTGCCAGTTTAGTCAGTTCATGGGATTTTGGGGAAAGTGGAGGGATTAAGGCTGGTGTGAGATGTTGATTGACACTTACAGATGTGAACAACTGGTGTCAGGAACCTTTTGCTTTGACTACACTGGGACCTGATTGGTCATTAGCTGAACATTTGCTTTGGTGGGCGGGAGGTCAGCTGGCATTAAAACATGCAGCTGCTGAGGACAGAGGCACAAGGAGGCCGCGGAGGGGTGAGACAATGCATTTGTGTTTTTGAATGGATAAATACTATAGAAAAGATATTATAAATACTAGCAGAAATGTGCTTTACTTGTTTATAATTGTATATATTTTGTGTTCATTTGCCTGTGTCTTTGCTTATGGTATTCAAAATGGTTGTGAACATGCTGACTGTGTCTTCTTGGGGAAGTAACCCAGTAATAACTATTACATACTGTATATCTGTGGTTCTCAATTTTTCACGCAAAGTAGAGTGTAAGAAAAATATTTTGCTCTCTGTATACCACCAGGTTTTGACTATACTAAGTCAAAACCTAGGTAGAATCAGGACTAAACTAGGGTAAACGATTGTAAGTAAGGAAGTAGTTCTTCTAATCAATGCCTAACCCAAAAGAGGACAACAAAGTTATTGAAATTTTCCCTAAATTAAAAAATGGCTAGAACTTCAGAGGAGCTTGAGTACCATCAGAGCAGCAGGTGTCTCACCTATTTGAGAAACACATCATTACCAATTCTTCATTTAAGCTTTGATAAATAAATTAGAAGGTTGTAGTTAGGCCTCTCAGTAGCTTGAGTCACTTGTTTATGTTTTGTGCAAATGTCCTGAGTGTATGGTATATTGGTCTGGGACAGACACTTGCTGAGTTTGTGCCAATAGCTGCAATGTCTGATGGTTAGTGTTTACAGCGCAGTTTTCTGAGCTCTTGTTTATTTTCAAACATTTCCCTCTGTTTCAGGGGGGTCCCTCTCAGGAGGCCGGCAGCGCTGACCCCGCCCTGCCACAGGTCTATGCCCCACCTCCCTCATACCCTCCTCCGGGACAGGGCGTACCCACCTCTGTGGGCCGACTGCCTGCTCTGGACTTCAGCTCCCCTCACAGCAGCTCTGAGTACCCAGAGCACACAGCCCTGAGAGTGTACCAGGGCCCTCAGCACGAGGTTGTGGAGGGCCTGGGCTCCTCTAACACGGTAAGGACGCAAGCATGTTTTCCCCTGCCCCATTCAATAACAGTCCGATCAATCACAGATCAGTGACCTGAAGTGGCCACAGGTACTTCATGTTCTTGTCGGAGGAATGGCCTCTATATTTAGAGGTATCTCCTTGTGGTGTCCATGTACGGGAACGCTTCTGACATTTAGCACCGAGAGCTGGAGGACACTTTCTTCTTCTCACAGGGTCTAGTTTCACTAGTAATGAAACAGTAGGAGGGGTGTTCATAGTATATAACATCGTAATAATATGTAAAAATGTTAATGATGTGCATGATTATTTTTTCTCTTAGTTGAGTCTATGGGTTGTAATGTAGTGTGTGGTGTAGTTTGCAGCCGAGATGCTGAAGCCTCTCTCATGGTGTTTTGTGGCCCCATCTATATATTTTATCACTAGAGCCCCTGACAAACTTGGGTCCCTGCTGATTTTCGTTGGAACAGTTGAGACGTCGCCATCCTGCTCAGAAATGCCACACAGGTCCAGAGCACTGTTCTGCATCGTGACATGCCCCACTCCCCCTGTACACCCCGGCCCCCTGTATCTGCCCCCCCTTCACTGTGCCTGTCTGTTTTTGTGTGGACAGATGTGATGGCTGCTGTCGTCAGTGTAGTGTAATACAGCGGCTGTGTCCATCATGTGTTTGTTACAGCACCCTGTGTGAACATCTTTCCCCACTTGTCCCTTTCTGTCTATCACCAACTTATTAATGGCGCCTCCTGACACTTGACTTTTAACCTTTGCCAGAAAAGCAGCACCGTGGCCCAGACTGCCCTCCTTCTCAAGCTTTCTGCACAATTCACCGTAGTAAACTCTCCTCCCACACGTTTCCTCACACATCTTTTTAAATCATTGTTTTTGCGCTTTAATTCTTGCTTTCCTGCACTCTTTTCTTCTGCTTCCAAAGTTTATCTGTATTTATACTTCATTTATCAAACTTTAATATTTTGTGTAATATGTAATGTAAACTGCAGTACATGAGATTGATACATATCCAGTCACTAGCATCGTGATGCATTGTGAGATAGTGAATGTCTTGACCAAATAGTTGGTGCATGGTATACTCTTACATGATTGTTACAGAACTGAGCTAAGTCACTTAATCACGCCTTTTCAAATGGGACTGTCAGCGTGTTTCATTTATACATAACTGGTGTTGTCACAGTTGAGGTAACAAAGAGGTGGGTGCTAATATGTTCAATTTACGTAAAGTTTCTGATGATCATAGTGTACTTATTCCTTACTTATTCCTTCTTCATTTCTCATGTATTTCTTAATGTAGCGATACGTTTATGGCTGCTATTCCTACTAAGAGTCACAGCTTTGTATTAACAGTAGATTAAGCTTGAAAAGATGATTTAAGAATTCACAAATCATTTAATGTGCTGTCTTCCTGATTATACCAACAATAAACCATAAATAATGGCAAAGATAACTATATGAATACATTTTTACTTGGTTTTGTTCTAGGGCTCCATAATAATTACAATCAAATCGATATTGCAACTTGAATGGTCGCAATTAACATATCACACAGTGGTATTATTGTACAATATCCTTTACAAACAACGAAATATGTTGTCTTCACGGGGTCTTTGTCTGCTCTCAGTTGTCCAGGATTCATCAGTGTTACAGCAGTTTCAACTGGACTGGGTTGTTTCACCTCTTCAATAAGACGATTAGATTTTGAGCAGAAGAAGCCTTTGTTGAAGAGGCAACACGTCCTCAATTCAAACAACCAAGTCCAGTTGACACCAAAGGAAATTTCCATGGAGTCTTAATATGTTTAAAACCTACAACCCCTGCAGTTTAGACCTCAACAAACAAGATCTGAAATGCATGTGATGAATTTAGCAGTTTATATTTTGTATCTCTCAAATGCTCCTGGGTCTGTTTAAAATGTCCACTCTGAGCTGTATACATGTCAGTGTATGTTGCAACACTTACAATCGTGTAGCCCTATTAGGCAAAACTATTTAGATGTAATGATGTAAGTACTTTTACTGACTAATTAATGGCTATTGCTACTCCACCCACCTCTGAGTAAACAAACTTATTGGAGAATTTGTGTGTTATTCTCTGGGCATGCGTTCAAAGACGCCTCACTAAATGGGAGCCCTGTTCACGCCTCCTCACATTTGCCTGAGCGGGAGCACTGACTGTTGAATGCTCTTTGGTTTGGATCACCCGACCTCATGGAAGAGTTTTTGCTTAATGTCATGTGATGCTTCTGCAAAGCAAACAACTGAAAAATTACTCTGTTTTTTATGACTCTTTTTACTTTTTCTTACTCCTGAACCCTCAACTTTCTCTCAAACACTGCAAAAAAGATAACGACATGAGTTACAATTGCTTGAATGAAGAATATTTATCCCATATTGCTTTGAAAAGTTTAGGTTAAGTTTAATTGTAATCAGTTTGGCAAATCTCAAAGGCTGCAATCATTTTCTCTGCAGCAAGCTAAATATACCTCTTCAACATGTTCTGAAATGCATGGGATTCATATATTACTTCATGTTTATTTGATTGTTTGGCTGGGACAGTGGATATAAGCACAGATGCGACACATGCATGTAAACACGCCACGCCGGATTATAGGCATGGGCTACTTTCCATCCGTTGTTCCACACGACTTACGCAGTTCATATTTTAGTCATCTCCCTAATACACTCTCTAATGACAAGTTTAAAATGTCCACTCTGAACTGAATCTTGATTTTAGTGCATAAATTGCTTATATAAGCAAATAAAATTTAAGTATTTAGCAAAAACTTTCAATCACAATTTAGATTTATTTATATAGCATTTTTTAGACTTCAAGACATTTCTGACTGTTTTCTATTATATATTAATGAAATAAAAACATTGAAAACAGTTTGAAATGAGTCAAATAATTACTATAATGAGCAACCTTTAACTAGTCAACAATATTGTAAACACATTTTATATGAGATAAATTCTGCATTCAAGTGACTCACGTAGATATCAGTATTTGCAGTGCACCATCCATTTTCACTGTGTATTCTTCCTCTCCTCATTTGTCTCATTTCTCTGACTGTTTGGCTGCCAGGACGACAGCTTGGCCCCGGGGAGCTCGGACCCCCAGTCTCTCTCAGTGGTGGGGGGAGGCAGCGGGGCGGGGAGCGGGAGCGACGACGACAGCTCCAGTAAGGCCCAACCCAAACGCCTTCACGTGTCCAACATCCCCTTTCGCTTCAGGGACCCAGACCTTCGCCAGATGTTCGGGGTAAAGTGCCTCACGGCCTCGTCCAACGCGCATGAGTGATGTCTGTGTTCACGTTGTGCTTGTGAAGGGGCTGTAGTTTACACTCTGCTCTCCTTTTCTCTAAACTGTGAACACAAACCCCAATTTTCAAGCTTCATTCTCAAACTCTTCTTGCAAAACCAAACTTTCACCACAGTTCAATCTGTGCTCAAAACTGAGCTATGTTGTCAAACCGTGCCCCAAGTCAATCTAAAGCCCTATTCGCACAGGATTAGTTTTACCTAGGGACCTACTGCAATCTGTAATAATTGCAGAGTTTGTCTGTGATGTTAATCCAGTGCGAATCTGCCATGTCTGTGATTTGTAAAGTAAAAATTCCCCCGCAAATTACCTACTATATTTTGCTGAACTCAGAGGTCCTGTGATAATATTAATCCAATGCGAATAGGCATCTCTGTGATTTGGGCTGAAAAGGGCTGGATCAGCTGTGTAATTTCATGGTTTCT
>OMNZ01015700.1:0-13091 GCA_900303255.1 Lesueurigobius sanzi | reverse complement strand
TTGTCTCTGGTGTCTTTTGACAGCTCTTTGGTCTTGCCCATGTTGGTAGTTAGACTTTTGACTGATTGTGGGGTTCACAGGTGTCTTTATGAAAGCTAAGAACCTCAAACAGGTGCTACTAAATTAGAATCATGAGCAGAGTGTAGTTGGACTATTTAAAAGCAGAATAACAGGTCTTTGAGGGTCAGAATTCTAGCTGATAGACAGGTGTTCAAATACTTATTTTCAGCTGTATCACACGAATAAATTGTTAAAAAATCATAGATTGTGATTTCTGGATTTTTCTTTTTAGATTATCTCTCACACAGTGGACATGCACCTACCATGAAAATTTCAGACCCCTCCATGATTTCTAAGTGGGAGAACTTGCAAAATAGCAGGGTGTTCAAATACTTACTTTCTTCACTGTAGTTAATTTAGAAAGTACTTGGATAAGCCCATGAGCAGTAATCACCAGAGGAAAAAGAGGGCGTAAGTGAAGGCCATTCCATGTGGCTAATGTTTGTAATCTACATTCATTATCTCTGACTGACTGTTACTGTACAGTCCCTGGAGGCTCACAGTCTCCAGGGCCTCAGTGACCTGATCTCACTCCAGTACACACTCATTTTAAACATGCACAAACAAACAGCACCAAGCTACTGTTGAGGCAGCATCGAGACCAGGCTACTGTAGATTCTGATATTTAATTTTTTTCTTTTACAAATACTGTGGACATTCTTTTGGAGGAATTGTGAAATATGCTTTGGAAGACAAACCTAGAAGCAGTTGAACACGGGATTTGCCTGGTACCTCCTGTGCCGGCTCCTTTTTTAGCGATTACTCGAGTTTGGCGGTTCTCGAACCTTTCATGCCACAACCCACAAAATTACATTACCAAGCAAACAATCCTGGACCTCCACCTGTAAAAACGAATTAATAATATAGATTATATCAAGCAAAAAAATACATTTCTGTACTTCCAGTAAGAATTCTATGGAACACAATATCGCTGCTGGTCATACACAAACAGTGAACTACACTTACACATTTTTCGAAGAGCTCAACCGTCCACAAACGTCATCACTCTTTGGCAGTCTGGTAAGTGACTCACCCAGACACGAGCCAGTGTGGAAGAGGTGTAGCAGCATCAGGCTCGCATTTGTTGGCGAGGCTAGCTCCACTATTGATGTGACAACTTTCTGTGCTCTATGTGAAGCTGTCATTCACGCTGTTATTGTTGAACTTCTAGACCATGCTCCCTCACTCGTTCTCGCGATATTTCAGTAATCACATTGTCTTTTTGTCTTTTCAATGTATTTTTTGAGTGTACCTCTTCACCTTGAACTTGGAAGGTTCCTGCCATATATTTAGGTCTGAACACGATGAGGAAGAGTTGTCCTGTCGTGTGACTAATTGTTACTCCTTTGTGTGTGACACTGAATGCACGTTGACATCCCTCGCTTGTTTAGTGGCCAGCTGGTCACGGCAAACTCCCCGTGCCATTAAGGAAGCAGACAGTAGCACCCAATTAAACACCACTAGAACTATCCTCTTGTAAACCAAACCGAGGACAAGATGGCAGCGTGTAATTAGAGCCTCCACAGACCTGCCATTGTCCTCATTCTGACCGGAAACCTCTTCAGTCGGCTATAAACCTGTATTTTCCTTTGTTTGCACTTTGGTTCATAGACTTTAATGGTTCCTAAGCAAGTCTGTCTTTTTTTGCACTGTAGCTGTACATACTTCTGTATTGGTTGAAATTAGATCTCTTTTTAATTTCTTTTGAGATGTTTGAGACTGATTTCATGTAAAATTAGGTGTAAAAGGATTTGATAGTTTAGATTTATTTGTCACTCATGTCCAAAGCTTATCGTGCACTGCCTTATCTTTTAAATTTTACTTTATTTGGGCAAGATTTAGCTACTTCATACAAAAAACCTCACTGACTATTGTTTTTAGTCATGCTTAGTTTTAGTAAAATGTAAGTAATGCATTTTGTTGTATATAGTAATACATACGTATCCAGTAGAATTGCCATTTGGGAGGAGACTGAATAATGAACTGCTAAAGTGTGACATCTTTTTAGGACCCCATAGCATTTTATTATATATTTTTGGGAAGGATATTGTGCTGCCTAAATCATCACAGTATTTTCCATTTGCTTGTTTTTTGTAACGATTCAAATTGTGATTGTGATTAATTGCGCAGGCCCATACATTCTGAATTCAACATTTACCTTAAAGGCCCTGCACCTGATATTTTTCCTGATGGTGGAATTAAATAGTTTTTTCCTCCGTCAATAGATTGTAAACATAAATATTTGCAACAATAACAAAAAGTGCATCTATTGAGCTTTTTTCAGTTCTTTAAAGAGCTGGGAAATGTGTGACGAATGGGTTTGGACGCAACTAATGATTTAAACTTTACAAACGATGACAGCAAACAAAGTGAACCAAAAATCAGGTTTAGGGCCTTTTGCATTAATATTCCTTTCCTTTCTAGTGTAGTTGGCCTTGTCTTATCAGTGTAACCTAATATAGAACCATGGAGTCGGTTAGCAAGACTGGGGTTTCAGCTTTTGTCCTCCTCTGACGTCTCCAGTTGGAGGAGGTGTGGCCATAGGAGCAGCGCTCTTTATTTGTTCAACTTATTACGGGGCTGTTAACACAAACTGCTTCTCCCTTTTGAGAATCCATTTTTCACATATGTACACCTCTGTGAGAGACGGCCATTCAAAAGAACATGTGTGCTTTTGATATGCAAAGCGTGGTTGCTGTGTGTGCTGCCCATGTGATGAAGGAAACTGCTCCTTCACCTGCAAAAAGCCTTAGAATGAATGGGCAGCAACAAGTCTCAACCGTATTGAACTAAACTGCAATAGGGTGTTCTTTCCACATTTTCAACCACATATTTAAATCATCCTACTGCAGAAATGCCCTTTGAGATACAGATATGTAAATTAAGTGCTCATGGTAAATAACAGGTTACTAGCGCATACAGTATGCTGCGTTCACATGGATGAGGAGCTCGTTTTCCAGAGATGGAACGACCGTTGTTCCCAGTTGGTTTGTGTTCATTCATGTGATTTTTATCTCGGAAAATGGGGATTTTGATGTCACCAAATATATATTTTTATCACTAATTAGCTGTAACACAGCTATAGTTACAGTAAGGCTGGGCAATTAAAAATAAAAAGAATCACGATTTTATCCCCATATTGATCCATTTTCTTTTTCAATTCAGTATTTTGTTTTTAATGGAAAAGAGAAAGTAATAAACGCCTTTCAAATTCATGGGTGAGTTATGCTTTTTCATCTGGCCAGAGTAGGCAGAGCACACAACTAAAACATTGGATTTGGGAACAGTGTTTTAGCTTCGGAGCAGTTTGGAGAAATTTCAGATTAGAAAACATACCTAAGAGGAGAACACAGACACAGGCACATGAACAAGGGCGTTTAGCTTTCTCTTTCTAATACCCAGGGCAGTTGAGAGACTTGATGGGGCCCGGGACACGAAGGTTTCACGCTCTTCTGGTGGGAACTATTTGCCACAGCATTATAATAATTTCATAGACTATTTTTGACACCACTGTTCTCTCATCACTCTCTTCATTTGGTCCTGGCCTCAAGAACACTTAATTCACTCATCATTTCATAAACTGTAGGCTACCTCGCCTCAGGCCTGTGCTACATGTCCAGCTTCTGGTCCCTGACCCACAGTTTGAGAACCACTCTTTTAAACTGGAAACTGCACCTGGCTGGTACTCTGGAAAGAGAGCTTTGGTGCATATCCAAATTGTATGAATTGAATTGTGTATCAGTGACCACATGCCACTTTCATATGATTAGAAGCAATGCAGACCTTTAAATCCCCAGAGACTTGGCCTCAGCACAGCACACCTCCCTGACTGGATTATCCCTCTGCCTGTCTGCAACCCGATCCATTCCTCTGAGCTCCACTGGGCGCGTCTGCCAAGCCACCTCCACGCACTCCGAGCCGCTCTCCTTTCACAGCGCCTCAGTCACAGCTTTCTCTCTCGCACATACACTGTCCTCCCCGCATCACCACCAGAGGAAGGGGAGAGAGCGGCGGGGGCTAGCATGCCTCGGACGGAGCTTCCAACGCGGGGTGTGACGCTCTGTATTCAGCCTCTCCTCCACCATCACCTCTCCTCCTGTTAAGGGTGTCCGGTTGCCAGGAGTGTGTGAGCCCTGGGAAGCAGAGATGACGCCAAGCTAGGTCTCTTTTCGGATTCGTTACCCGACCCCCACCCCCCCAACTGCACTAGCGGAGGAATCGGCAGCGTTCATGGTAAGTTGGAGGGGGAGAGGGATGAGGAGAGATGGCTGCGTGGCTCTCTCCTTGTCTGGCTCGGTGCATCAGAGGGCATTTGTAGTCATCAAAATACAAGAGGAAGAGCATGGATCAGATTTCACATAACAAGCCCATTCAGCAGGGGATAAAGATTGCAGTTGACCATCCGTTTCCGCTGTAGAAAGATGGATCTGTATGATTTTCTATGTGCTGGCAGATTGGTGGCTAACCTACATCTAAGGTTTACAGCGTGGTACAACCAAAGCACGTGTGCGCGAGTGGCAGGCTCCATCTCTGATCCGTTTGGTGGGCCACGTCGAGGGATTTCCCGTTGTGTTTCCACTGTTGCAAAAGCTGATGTGTATGGAGTGTGTCAGGTCAATACCATGCTGTTTGGTCTGGGTCTATTGGGACTTGTGTTTCTAGACCTGATTTTAGTTTTGTCCAGGAGTGCGCATCATAGCCATATGGTTCAGATGCTATTTTTAGGCTTTAATGGCATACTGATGGCTATCATTATTTCGTAGTCTTACAGGGTCTTAAAAGGTCTTAATTCAAATCAACCAAAAATTAGACCCTTAATCACGATTTGGGAGCTCTTGAATTCGGACGTCATTTAAGTTTTTTTGTTAAACATCAATCAATCAATCAATTTATTTTTGTAATGCCCAATATCACAACAGGAGTCGTCTCAGAGGACGACACAGACGAAAACAAATCAATATCAGACATCAAGGATGATCAAAATAAGTCACACAAATGAATGTCACACACAAATGAAATGTCTCAACCAGATGTAATGTGGTTGAGACATTTCACTAAATGCTCACATAAACACTGCTATACTTGGCTACTTTATTACATCTTAATACATTGTAGGCTCAGTAAATACAGTATGAATAAATGTCTTGATGTTGGCATTAAGAAAAGACAGTTTCCTGCTTTAATTCAATTCAATTTAATACTTTATTTCTGACTCAAAAATAACTTCAACTTTATGTCTTAGAAATATTTTTGAGTGGGTCTTAAAAAGCAAACATTTGACTTCAGCATTCCTGTACGGAGCATGACCTGAAAACACCTGCTTATTGTCACCTTTTCTTTTTATATCTAATATTTCAAAGCTGTGGGATTGCTCTACACTGGGGTCATTTAAAATCAGGCTATGTCACACTGAGCGAAAGAAGGTTTTAGAACTCAAGAGGTTAATGCCATCGGGCACAAAGTTTTATACAAGGACATAAAAATAAAAAGGTATACTTTATGTCCTACATTTCTATGCAAGAAATACATTTCAGTACTAAAGACAAATTATTACAAAAAGCTTAAAGGTAGGGTATTTTGCATTTAACATGTACACAACATATCAAGTTCTTGTCACATTGCAAGACACTCCAATACACTTCAAACTACACCTTTGTGGCCAACACCACATAAGAAACATGTTTTAAAAATGTGAATATGCAAAGAGTTCAGTTGTGGTCATTATTTTTACAAAATAATTTTAATTCTAGCCTTTGCTTATAATTTAGTGTTGAAATGGGTTAAATATTCATTCATTTTCATTTCATTCATTTATTTATTTATTTCAGGCAAAAAAAAAACAACAAAACAGTGTCGGTTGACAAAAAAATCAAATTAATTGCCTGAAAAGGAGTGGGAAGGAAGAAAACTTATTTAATCCCACCTCCCTTCACACATCAATAAAAACACAATGAGCTTTTCTGCTGCTTCTGTCAGAGAAAACATGACCAGTTACAATAACATGTACACACCACCGTACAGACATAAGGGCACGATATATCTCGCAAAAAGAAATATTATCACAATATTAAGGCATAAAAAAATCAACCTGACGACAGGAGCGTGTCATCAGCTGGTATTGTGCTTATTTTAAAGTACATGCATCGTAATTATTAGTTTATTTTATTGTTTACATGGAGATTATTGGTGGGCCCTTATGTTGTTTGAGCTATTCATAGGAAAATTGCAATCTACAATTGGCCTGAAAGTTTAAAAATGTACTTACATCAAACAGTTTATAATAGAAACCCACATAACAATGCCGCACTGTGCTGCTCCACTGAAAATTGCCAGATAAACCCATTCAGCTGCGCTCTCCAGTAAACCACGCTCATTCAACAGAGGGCTGAATGAGCACTCTGGCAGCAGGGCTAATCCTTCATCTGTTTGTGGAGATTTTGTTCAGTGAGCTCTGAGCTGCCAGATCAGAGCCTGTATTCCTGAATCACCGCGCTTCTGTCTGGACCCCTGTGGTAACTGCGATTCAACTGTTACTGTCTCACATCCTCATGCTGCCAGAAAGGGAAGTCTATTGTTTTTATTTGCATCCAATTTGTGGCTATTAGTATTAACACATTTCCCTTGCAAATTTAGCGCCTACATTTTGTGTGTCCTAAAGTAGTTTTTGAATAAATATGGTAACATTTAGTTAAAAGGCCTCTATTATGCTAGATTTTTTGTAACTTGTAGCCATGTTATGTTTTCTCTTCATCAAAAACAAGCCTACAGTTACATTTTGTGTCATCTGTGCATGTTTCAGTGTGAAATCTTTCTCCTTCACCCGCTCTCAACGTGTACCTGCGCCGATGTGCCCGAATGTTGTGATCTTACTTCGGTCACACGCCTTCACCAGGCTTGTTTTCATCTTTTTGGCACTCGATTTCTGCACACCCTGCCAATTTAGCACTTCGCAATTTAGCAATCTTTGTTAGCTTTGTTTGTTTAAATAATAAATGATCAGTTTTGCTCCCATCTGCTCGAAATGCTAAAGCTACATTTGACAGGGTATAAAAGATCATCTTTATTTTTTTTATATTACTATATTTTGTCCTGTAAACGTTTGACTATTGCATATTGAATATGGCTATTTTGCCGGTGTAAAAAGTTAAATTTCTGCAGAAAATTAAATATGTCCCTAACAAAAGGCAGATCTGAAATTTGAAATCATTTAGGCTTTCATGTTGGGGCTGGGCCATATGGCAAAAATCAATTAATCAATTTATTTTTGTAACGCCCAATCACAACAGGAGTCATCTCAAAGGTTGGGATGGACAAAAACAAATCAATATCAAACATCAAGAATGATCAAAATAAGTCACACACAAATGAAATGTCACAACCAGATGTAATGTCCTGTAAATATGTAACTCGGACATAACAAGCTTAGAGTATCCCACATCCTTAGACCCTCCTCCACAGCGAGGAACGACCCTTAAAATCACATGGGAGAAAATTAGGAAACCTCAAGGAGATCCAATTTGGGGAGGGATCCACTCCTATGGACGGATGGGCCAGTGGTGAAGTTTGATCAATTTTAATGGTCAAATTGATCAATCTTGATTTTCGATTTAATTTTTTTACATTGAAACCACAAAAACTAGCTTTTACAATTATGATTTGTGACCATAAACAAGAAATACATCTTAAACCTTGCACTGCAAAAAGTGATATCTTGATAAGTTTAAAAATACTCCAATTCAGAATATTTGACCCTATTGTGAGTCATTTTGACTCAATCGAACAAGTGTTTTTTGCACTTAAAATAAGAAAAAGCATATAATTCTAAGTAAATTAAGATCTATTTTCTGATATCTGATGTTTTTGCTTGATTTAATTGTAAAAATACTTGTTCTATTGGCAGATAATTTTATTTGCCAACTCAAAACAAGGGGAAATATACGGTTTTCAAGAAATTGTAACCTATTTTTGTTTTTATTTCTTTTTTCAGTGTAGTTTAAACAAAACCATAACGTTTTTCCAGACCAGGACCAAATCTCTCATTATACAACTCCAAACTACATGTTACTAACACAGTATTCTATTTCGATTATTTTCGATTAACTGCCTGGCCCTAATGCATGTCAACATTTCAAGAAGTCCAAAAACTACAAATAAACACACAACTTCTATACACATTTTACTTGGGCAGCACAAAACTGTATACCAAAAAAACATATCAGCTAATGCAGCATCCATATTGCTAACGATAATCGCATTTTTGAATTGCACCTCCATAACAGACCGGCCTAAATTTGGAATCGGCGACTTCTTCAAACCTACTCGTGGACCCGATTTGTGACCACTACGTCGCCGCCAGCCGCGCATTCCTATCAAATAACCCTCTCTGTGTTCTGTTGTGTATTTAAACCATAAAGCCCATTAGCAGGTGCCCCCCCCCCCCCTCCCGCTCCCGGAGCCCTTACATCACCACGGGAAATGGGAGAACTCGCAGAAAGCAAAGCCGGCGTGACCAAGCAGGTTGCCGGGGAAGCAGGTTATCACGGGATATGGTTGCTATTCTTGCTGCCGACGACCTGCTCCTCCCACTGTGCATTTAGATCATCGACTGAAGCTTGAGATGCAGTGGTTGGGTTGCCTATAAATGTTGCTTTTATTCACAATTGATCAATGGTAATATTAAACGTAAAATACTAAAGTTCGAGTGTTCATCTGTAAACCAACCAGTGCAGATTAGGGCTTTTGAAATTTTAGCAAAATCACGCTCTCAAATTCCGTCAATCTCGATAATCATCATGGGAGGTTGTGAACTGTGCTACCATTTGTTGATGTCATACTTTCAGTTGAAGAGCAGGCGTCCGCACTCTATTGGAGAGGCACCAATTTTAAAGAAAATCCCAAAATGTAAGCTCCTCAAATGTTGAACCGGATCTAGGGCTGGGCGATATGGCCAAAAATTCTTATCACAATTTCCTTTAGATTAAATCACGATTTCAAATTTCTCACAGTTCATGTGTATTTTGTCTTTTAAAAGCGACTAAATCCACCTGGTTTAGTCCTTTTTAGTTTGGTCCTAGTTTATACCTTGATTTCAGTCTGGTTCTACTTGGACTGGATCTGGATTAAACCGAGACTAAACAGTGATATTGTCTGATTTTAGACCTGGTTTAGACCTAGTTTGCTCCTGGTTTAGTCCTGGGTTAATCCTGACAGTAGAAACCGTGAGTGGAGAGAAAGTATTTGAACTCAGAGCTGCGTTAAACATATAAACCACTGCATCACGATATGACGATGATCCCAAAAAGGCAGATCGTCATGGAGACCAGATCACGATCCCCAGCCCTAACCGGATCACGACTTCACGAGAAAATAACTCGGCCTCCTATGTGCTCACAGAGAAGGCATTGAACTTTGTGGTAGTTTGTAAAAGCTCAGCAAATACAGAGATATTAACCATAAACTGCCAAAATAAAGCTGCATTTTAATAATAATAATAATAATAATAGATTTTATTTATACCGCACTTTACATTTCAAGGAAACCTCAAAGTGCTAAACTAATGGTTATCGTTAACTCCGGAGAATCCCTACCTGCCCACCTCTTTAGGACCTTGTGATGTCATGTGAACGCGGCCTATCGTTGAGCTCTTTGCTAGTAGCGGCTCCTGGTTTCGGAGTTTTGTGTTAAATTATTCTGGAGTGGAAAGAATTGAGTTCAGTTCAGTTCAGAGCGATCAATATGAGAAAAAATAATTGTGATTTCATTTGTTGCCATTTCATCCAGCTACTACAACTTTTCTCTAAAGCATTGTTTATGCAGATACCACAGATTTCTAATTGTCACAGCATATACTTGTTATTTTTTGCCTTTATTTAATCTGTGGAATGGCAGCAAAACATTAGCAGACTCATGTAAAGAGCTTTGTTTATAATTGTGTTGGGGGTAGCTCGTCGCCTTGTAGCGTGATAGAGTACTCAGATTAGTTTTGTAGAAGAACAAGTACCGTGACATGCTAGTTTTGCGTTCTCAAATAATCTAGTACTTTTTCAACAAAGTAACTTGTTAGTTCGCGTCATCTCTCCTGAGCGGCTGCTTGTGCAGCAAAGGTGGAGCTGGTTGCACTTTACTGCATCAAAGGTCTCAGTGAGCACATTTATGTCATTATTCACCCGGATGTGCTTCTCAAAGTAGACGACCTTCTCAGTATGTTTGTTAAGACTGTGTTCAGAACTAATGCGTTCACATTTCCTGGCTTTTTGCACCCCCTTGTGTGATCCTAGCCTAAGAGCTGTTGTAACAAGTACATTTCTCTATTGTGAGATCAATAATGAACTATCTTATCTTATCTGTAGTTAGTCGTTTTGTAGTTGTTTGTGAAACGGAGCTTTCAGCGTCAGAAAACAAAAGGCAAATAAAGGCTATATACAGTAGATGCTTATTATTGGTAACGGAGGAGTACTCTAACATATGACTTTCATAATTAAGTAGCGCAGCAATGTAGCAAGTTACTTTTTCAAAGGAGAAACAAGTTAACTTATTGAGTTACTTTTAAAAGTAATGCTACCCAACACTGTTCATAATGCCTCATGAGCCATATTGGAACAACAACCTTTCCCTTTCCCCATTACTGCTGCTATCTTGTGTACGTACTGTACTTACTTTGTAAGCCATGTTGATTTCTATAACTTTGTGTGAAAATATCTAGTTACTTCTCACTGTACTGAGCAGTGACCCATATTTCCTCTGCACATTCCTTCTCACCTTGCTGGTATCACCTGCATTGCTACTGGATTCAAGCCAAACACTCCTCCTCTTACCTCCTCCATACTACTCTCTGCAGTGTCCAGCTCTTCCAGCAAAGCGCTGACTCGTCTTTTAACATGACCCCCCCTGTTGTTCCTTTGGGAAAATAGCCTTTAATAGACTTCAGCGGGCGGTACGTGCTTCTTACCTGTTCGCTTAGACGCACATGAATCAATGAGGCTTAATGAAAGAAAAAGGAAGTCGATCCTGTAGACACAGGATTGTGAGTCTATAAATAAGGGCATAAGTGCTAGTCTACGCTGATGTTATAAACGCAGTCTATACGGTTCTCTGTAAGCATTACATACTCTCAGCATCCATACCAACCAATACAATGGGTTCTGACTTCAATTATGTCTATTTTATTTGGTAGTAGTCTTGTATTAAAATCATTTCTTTCTATGGGCAAGGAATCTTCACTGAGAACCCCACAATAACGCATATAAAATAGAATAAACGTGAAGTTACAAAAGTGATAAAAAGACAATATAAATTGCAGACATAAGTATTCACATCCAGCACAGCATCATAGCTCTGCTAATTTTGAACATTCTTAAAATGTTTCATCCATGTGGCCATTGTCTCGGCACATACAGCTGATACAGAAAGATACAAAAAGCAAATTGAGGGATATGACTTCCCAAACCCACTGTTGCTGTATTATGTTGGTTGCTTTTTCAAATCAAACATTCTCCTTTTTATTGACATTTTTTGGTCCTCGCATTAAAAATACAATACTATAATAAGTGTATAACAATTCAGACTTACAAAGCTTTTAATTTTGAGATTTGAATAAGAAAACATGATCGATGGGGAGAGGATTAAATTTTGAGTTTTTGGTGAATTTTGGGGAAATGTAGAGGCTGAGGAGGCTGGTGGTTCTACTGCTGTTTTGGAAAATGATTGGAGTTATGTGGAGGTGGGTGATGGAAGCTAATATCCAGTCAGACTAGTCTTATATCCAGTCAGACTAGTATCAAATCAATCATGGCGGCTTACGTGAGGAAAGGAGAATGGCTAAAATCCCACATAGGAGTGACAACATTACAGCTGTTAATGAGAGGTGAGAGAACATCGGCTCTGGATGATACAGGGTTATTTTAGATGAACATTTATTTACATGCTGCAAATAAATGGCTGAGATTGGGTTGTCCTACAGATAAATGTCTGAAAAGGTACATTTTCAACTCAAGGGAGAGAAAATGACTGTTTAATCTAACCTTATAAAATGTGCCATGTTAATGTAGTTTTAATGAACCTGTCAGCCATAAGTCCTTTTTATTAGCTCTTGACTCAGCATGATGCTGCTTATGTCGCCTGGATAATCTGCCCCAGAAAGCGGTCAAATGGAAACGGCTGAGCTAACATTTCATCAGATTAAAGTCCCGTCGAGAATTTTATACACAATGTGTGGTGAATAACTAGGAGTAGTATATTTATTTACAGGCAGTAAGATCCGGATATTAATACAGAGAATTTTGGAGGATTAGATTAGTTGTGCAAACACCACTCAGAGATGCTCCTCGTCATTCAGGAATTGAACCTGGGACCTTCTTGTTGTAAGGAGAAAATGCCTCTCATTTTGCCACCGTGCTGCACTATCTTGTAATATGAAGTTCTAATTCATATTGTCAGTATTTATGTGTTAAAGGAATAGTTACCGCTTTTACATGCATACATATGTTCTAACCTGCGCTTAGATGAGGCTATGTGTGGCTGTCTGGTCTTCGTGCGTGCCTTCATTACCGTAAGAGGAGCAAAGACAGAGTTTTCATTTCACCTCTTCAAAGTAGTCCCATGGGGTCAAATTTTGGAGAAGTTAGAAGCCACAAATCTCTTCCAAGTTTCCCCTATTTAAATATGGTTATGTCAGTAGTTACACGTTCAAAGTACAGTTTCACAAAATTAAAACTGACAATTTTCTAAGCGGAAAAAAGACGCACTATATTTTACGGCGCAATAATACCGAACTACTTCGGCATCCGCGCAGTAAGCTTCCCCGAGAGCTTCCACTCACTTCGGACTTCCAGCAACAGAACAACGACCGCTCGAAGTTTTAGTGAGATAACTTGTTACGTATGCCTGTTACGTGCATCGTAGAGGGTTGTGAGAACAAGTCAAAGACATGTAGTGCAGTTATGTTACACAGATTTTCAACGCACCACAAACGAAGTGTGGTTAACTGCGTTGAATATGGATCCAACACCAGTGAAGTATTGAGGAAATGGCGT
>OMNZ01015699.1:0-11393 GCA_900303255.1 Lesueurigobius sanzi | reverse complement strand
CGGGAGTTTTTTTCTTCAAACAATATCTGGATACTACCTGGGGCCATATTGTTTTTTATTTTATGCATTAAGTGGGCAATTTTGTAATCGACTAAGTCATTAAATTTTAGGATTTTGGAGCTAATAAACAAATTATTAGTTGATAATAATCTACTTTATTAATGATACGAACAGCACGCTTTTGTAGTGTTATAATTGGCTGTATAGTAGTTTTGTATGTTTTCCCCCATATCTCTGCACAGTACATCATGTACGGCAGAATAAGTGTATTGTATAGCAGATGCAGGGATTCAGGGCATAATGTGTATTTTAATTTGTGTAGGATTCCAAGCGATTTATACATTTTTGATTTGACATGGGCCACATGAGGCCAACACAACTTTTGATCAATGATTACACCCAAAAACGTATTATTACAGACCTGCTCTAACTGGACATTGTCTATGGCGATTTTGATGGACTGAGTTATTTTTCGGTTGCTGAACAAAATAAATTTAATGTCTTTGTGAGGAAATTTGTTTACAGTGAGTAAAAGTGAGTAAAAGACATAAAAAACATCCACAAAGCCAACATTCTACAGTCTACACTGACCAACATGAATATACAAACAAGACAAAAAAAGGATCAAAAAAGGAGACCAAACTTTTTTTTATGTGTTTTTTTTTAATGTATTTTATGTTTTCATATAAAAAATAAGGAATTACCAAATTGTAACTAATATATCAACAAAATAAAACCAAAGATTTGTTCAGAGGGTATTTTAGATAGTTATTAGTGAATAAATATGTTTTTTGGAGTTCAAAACTCAATCAATCAGGCTAGGAATTATTGAAAAATCCCTCTGAATAAACCAAAAATATTGTTAAATCCAAGACAGATTGAAGTCTGTAGGAGCTACTTAAGTGGAGACAACACAATCTGAGAACAAGGCATTTTGAGAAAATTGTCATAGAATTTACATTTTCCTATAGAGTTCTATGGAGAAACATTGAATGAGTGCGAGTATTACAGTCCTTATTGTAAAGACTAGGTCATTTATTCGTTTCTGGGTGAAAGTACATACTGCATGTTACTTCCACAGGCTCTGTTCTCCTTGTGTCCAACCATAAAACTAACTGCTAGTCAAACATGGAACAAAATCCTCTTCCAGCCAGACCTGGTGTATCCCAGCAGCTGAGCAATGGACCACTCTCCATTTCTGTGTGCAACAAAGCTGCTGAATAATATCCCAGAGCTGTGGGACTGCTCTACATGGGACTGTTTAAAAAACAAGCTTTGGGACAATGAGCAAAAGAAGATTTTTGATATAATGTTTTAAACATTAAGACGCTCAGGCACAATGTTTTTAAAGATGTTCATTTGAAAAAAAAAGAGATAATTGGCCCAAAACATGAAAATCAATGTTTTGCCTGCAGCGTCTCCCCTTAAGCTAAAACAAATTCCATTGATTTACTTAAAAATATAAACTTGAGTTAAAAGTATAATGATATAATCAGTTTCACCTGCTGTGGAGGGAAGTTGTGCAGTTGTACGAACAGCAGGAAGTGGATGAAGTGTCCGTCCTGAGCGCAGTGAGAGGGAAACACTGAGCTGAGGCGCAGACCGTGGATCTGACAGAACTGGACCGGGAGAGACCACTCCTGAGCCGCCTCGTACGAACATCTGAGGACCACAGGACAAGGCGTGGGGGAAAAAAAAAAGAGTAAACAAATGTACAAATATGAAATACTACATCTACTACATGTTCATCTCACCTGCCCACGCCCTTTTGCTCCAGACTGTCACACACGGCGGCCTCCAAGTGACCAATCAGCTCCTCCGCTGCTCCTGGCTCCGCCTCCGCCAGCTTTAGAGCTTTAGACACTGAAAATAAATAAAATTGAAATGTGAGAGATGCATACTGAGAGATCTGATCTTGATTCACTTAAATTTTACAAACCCCTGTCATCACACGCTTTTTGTAATGGTAAGATGGTGGTTATGGATAACTTCCTGTGCTACTTTTCCTCACTTTGATTTATTTCAATAGGTTGTGTTCATGAGACAATCACAACATTCTAAAGAGCCTATAGCTGTAAATAGGCTGCATTCATGTTATATAATTATATTCCAGTTGGAGCAGGTGCCAATACAGCTCTAAAGCCTTGGTGCGACTTGTGGCGTGTCCCAAATGGCTGGGTTTTTTTCTTTTGTTTCGTGGAGAACGTAGTTGTGGCACAATATCGCCGCGCACCCTACGTACACCCAATGGCTTGGGGAGCGCCACTACGGTCATCTTCTGGCGTAAATTGGTATAGCACCAGAAACTTAACAGCACAGGGAAATGTGTAAATGTAACAACTTAATTTTATTGCTTTCCTAGTTTTGCTGTGTGGCACTCCCTCACATTTACCTGTGCTCTTTATTTTCTGGTGCTATACAAATTTACACCAGAAGACGACAGTAGTGGTGTATGAGATAGAGACTCGCTTCCCAGGGCTGAAAAAAACAATAGAAAATCCCAGGCCTCGGCAGAAGCAGCTCAAACGGCGGAAGGCACCTCTGAAGCTTTATATATATCAGAGTTTTCGTGCCATTGATGCACTCTCACTGTACGGGCAACTCACGACAGACTTACTCGACAGATATGGAGGACGTACAAGATATCTGAACGTGCGTTGGCCCCACAAATGACATACTGTATGTGGGGTGCACGTGTGGCGCACAACACACGTACGGAGTCTGCGAAATGTGAAAAGGTTTAGTACAAAACGTACAAAAAGACAAACGTTGGCCCTACCTTTCTACTGGCCAACATCACACACATGTTTTTGAATATTGTCTCCACTTTTTGACACCTTTAGGAGAAAATAATTAGACCTTAGTTCATATGTGCTGACAGAGAAGACACTGAACTTTGTGACAGTTTTTGTTTCATGTGGATTGGTCTAGGACAGGGGTCGGGAACCTTTTTAGCTAAAAGAGCCAAAAAGTGACATATATTAACATTTATTTCCATGAGAGCCATACAATATTTTTTTTAACTCTGAATACTGAGTTAAATGTGTGAATTTTTAAACAAGAGAGTAATAAGTCTCAGAATTTTTTATACTGGAGTTATCCAATACCTACTAGGGGTGTAACAATTTAGTTATGGAGTAATACATGTTTATTATTAAGCAGTATTTATGATCTTTTTTTTTTTTTTTAAGGATAAAAAAAAGGAAAAAAAATCCAATTCTCCAAAGCTGCTTAATGATAAAATCTGTCCCTGTGGTCACAATAGTAAACAAAATACAAAACCAAGTTTCACTTTCATTGCCACAGAGCAGCCTTTGGTATTTGGATTGCTCCTGGACAACTTTATGTTTTTACATGTTGTAAATTTGGTTGCATTTGGACCATAATACGCACCGCTCTGGATCTATAGCTGGATACACCACGTGGTCGTCTTCAGGAGAACCCTACATTTATTTGTAAAATCTATACATGAAATGCCAACTAAGATTTACCTGAGAGCCACATGCAGTCATCAAAGGAGCCACATCTGGCTCCCGAGCCATAGGTTCCCTACCCCTGGTCTAGGAATAACAGAGAAATTAGCCATAAACTAGAAGACTAGACTAGAAATCTCAAGTTCAGCACCTCAATGAATGAACTACAGGCTCTTCAGAATGTTGCGACGTCACGTGAAAGGAACACACATCACGAAAAAGTCTGCATTTCTTTAATCTGTGTTTGTATCTGCTTCTCAGCGCCTCACCCAGAGTCTGCAGGTGCTGTGTCGGGGTGGAGCGCGTGTCCGTCTGGCTCCAGTGTTGGAGGATGCAGTTCATGGCTCTGAGGTCGACTCGGAGCTGGAGGCTGCACAGACCCAGCAGCTCACAGAAACACACCGCCGCCGAGCCGACAGAGGGGGCGCTAAAGCACTGCAGGCTCAGACGGTAGACCTGCTGCCAGGCCTGCTGCAGACTGGGACAGGAAGAGTGAGAGATTACAACAAATCATGGAATATACAGTTTAGATCCTTTTCCCTGACGCGATTACTGTGCCAAACAGTAATTACGTTGTCTTGTCTGTGTCTTATATTGTTGTTAACTCCAGAGAGTAAGTCATTTCATTGTATTTTAACATTGCACAAAGTGGGACACACACATCCAAATGATGAAAAAGGGTCAATAAGTAACATAGGTTTAGACGCACAGCTCTGTTGCTCCTGACAATTATTTATTTTGGGTTAATAATGTTGATATATTAGTTGCAAAGATTTTTTTTCCAAGGGTATTTAGGATAGCTTGTCATTTGTGAATAAATCTGTAAAAAATCTAATTCTGTCCTGTTTTTAGGGGTTCAAAACTTAATGAATCAGGCTAGGGATTAAATATTGAAAAGTCCCCAAGAACCACACTATAATTCTCTATTTACATTTTATAAAAAGCCTTTATTGTACTGGGCTAATGCATATTAAAATCTTTTAAAACATATTGCTAGTTTCTTCCATGCGTATCGGCCCCAACAAAGCCTTTCTCAAGAAGTGAGAACCAGCGACTACGTATCCTCTCTTTGTAGAGGAGTGATTGGAACTCAGGACACCTGTCCCTCTGAACAAATCTTCAGAATATTGGTAAAGACAAGACTGGAAACTTTGGTGTGGTTAGGTGCTACTGAAGTGGAGCTCTTGTTGCATCTGCTCATCTGTACTCTGTAGTTGACGTGTAGGACGTTTCGGTTGTCAGCACTGAGCATAATTGACACGATCGTGGGTCTTTTATGAAGACCAGTAGGAGGAGTTAACCTCCAAGTAAGGATGTTTGTTGTAAATAGGTGCTAAATTAAACAACATCTTTCGGCCGAAACCATCGCTCTGTCATGCTAATGAGGCTGGGCCAGAGGCCAGAGCAGGGCCATAGAAAAGTGTGAACAGCCTTAAACAAACCCCAGGGTAAGGCAATAGGAAGGTAACGAGCAGTAATTAGGTGTGAATAGGTTAAGATGTTTTTCTTCAACCTTTAGAACCAAGAGAGGTGGGATCTAGAGGTTAACTCCTCCTACTGGTTCTTCATAAAAGACCCACGATTGTGTCAATTCTGCTCAGTGCTGATGAAGTTCTTTAGATAAAGAACGAAATGTCCTACACTTCAACTACAGATGAAGACTGAAGAATCTTTGCCTACGATGGACGACTCCTGTACGACTGAGAACTTACACAGACATATATGTTCATGCGTTTGTATCATCTAAGTTGGACTATTGTAATTTCCTGTTGGCTGCTTGTCCAAAAAGTTCCCTGAGAAGCCTTCAGCTAGTTCAAAACACGGCCGCAAGAATATTAACAGGGACAAAAAGAAGAGAGCACATAACTCCAGTGCTGAAGTCTCTTCACTGGCTTCCTGTCGAGTTTAGAATCAAGTTTAAAATTCTTCTTCACTTACAAGGCCATGAATGGTATGGCTTGCACATCATGCTGGAGATGGTGGTGCCAACAAGGAGGTGGCAGCTGGAACACAGTGGGTCCTCCTACAGTGTTACTGGTATATAATTTAATTTAATGGATGTGTGACTGATAGTCATTGGCAGTGATCTGTATTTGCAGTCGTCATCTGGTTTGAGATTGATTTGTTTGATTGACATTTTGTATTTTTATTGTTTTGTTTTTATTACCCATTTAAGTTTATATTTAAATGTGTTTGTGATGTGTTTTTTCTCATTATGTTCAGCGCTTTGAGACTCACTGTGTGTGTGTGTAAAAGGCGCTCTACAAATAAATGATTGATTGATTGATATGTTAAGAGACTAAACGAGCCCACTGATGAAGCTTAGCCAATATGATTTTAGCATCAGACTGGAACATAAACAGAAATAATAAAAAGAAGTCAACCAGCTGTAAACATTTTCTAAAACATAAACAACGAAAACCAAACGTTTGAAGTGATGCTAATCTGAAGGGCATGTGTTGATGGTGTGAACGAGGCATAAAGTGTCCTCACAGCAGCTTGACGTCGCTGCAGCCGTGGAGCTGTTGGACGAGGAACGTGGCGAAGGCGAAGGAGGGTCGACCGTGACGCAGGAAGTACAGGAAGTCCAGCTTGTCCACCAGCGCAAACTTACTGACCAGAGCCGGGCTGGAGAAGTGAGGCAGCTCCGAGCTCTCTGAAACAGACAGCAGTAGGTCAAAATAAATGCTTTTCAATGCCATTTTAGAGCTTCGATGCAATATTCCTCCTGCCAAATCTATACATTTGCAATTTTTGAAGATTTGTATCCATTTCAGTAAACAGAAGAATAAAGATAAAGATATTTAAAAGTAAATTGGACCAAAAAAAAAGTGTAAAACTAATTTAAAACTAAATTAAAACTATCAGACAAAACAACATACAACTGAATGCGATTTGGACCATATTTTTGTATGTTTGATGATGTCAAGCACGGTCACCATTTCCAAAATAATCAATATATTTAATGCTCGTTGGAATCCAATTGAAATGAATGACACATATTACCAGAATTCACAAACATGTCAAACAAGGGAAAACCATGTTAACCATGTTGTGAAACCTATATCTAATGAGTCATATGCACTTTAATGCTGCCCCAAGGAAAAAGACAAGGAGGCTTTATTATCTGAGAATTGACATTTCAAGCACATTTCCTAATCATATTTTCAACACACTGAGACCTTCTGTCCAAGTCATCTCCACAGGTATTAAAATATTAACTTAGTTTTGCTCAGAGGCTAATGAAATAATGATTTTCAAGTATCAAATTTTAAGCTTCTTACTTCTTACTCATCTCATTCCTTTGCAAGAGACAAAAATATAACATTTGCTGAGGTCGTACCGGTGGAGTTGAGAGAGTTCGACGTCTGCCAGCTGAAAAGTTTGGATGGATCCAGGGGATGAAGAGACTGCAAAACATAATACAGTCTTTCATTTTTACATTTCTGTCAGGGGGAACAGGGGAAAATTAGAAACCATTTTGGTAGATTACTGAAATAAAGTTTTCTGTCATTTTATATTTTCATATAAAAATAAGCCATTTTATGTATAAAAATGGCCAAAATGTATGAACTTGATCGACCTAAAGGGGCTGTCGACCTGAGAGCGGCACTTCAAGGTCTGTGTGAATCCAGCCGTAACGCTTTAGGCCAGTCTAAACTTGGAGCGGGATCAGCCTCACTGTATTTAGCCACGAGAGAGAAATGTCCCCAGTGTAACATCTGGGAAGCACACCTGCATGTCACCTATTGACAGGGCTGTGATCGCTTGATGCTCGTTGTTATGAGGATGACTTTGGCGAACGGTTGATTTTGGCCACATGCCGATGGCGTGGCTTTTTGGTGAGAAGCACAGACAGTAACAGCACAGACAGCGCATGTGAACACATTTTAGATTAGTCGCCTGGATTTAGGGGAGACCGGGGCTAAAAGTAACAGCACAGACAGCGCATGTGAACACAACTGAACTAAAGCTGAAGTCAAACTGCTCCAGCATGTGTGAAAACGACCTTAATGAACACACATGAGAACCATACATGTAAACACACTACTCCAGATTGTAGCCTTGGGCTAATTTTCATCCGTTGTCCCACACTCGTACACACAAACTCACTCTCATTCATCCTGATCTATTGTACATGTTTTTGGTGGTAGGGGAAACTGGAGCACCCGGAGGAAACCTACGCAGACACAGGAAGAACATGCAAACTCCACACAAAAAGGCCCCATCCGGCCCGAGAACCGAACCCGGGACCTTCTACCTGTGAAGCTCGAGCACTAACCAAACATTGAGTTTGTTTATTTCACTGTTTTGATGTCTGAAGTCATATGAGGTGACTCTATTTGTCATATTGAGCTTGTTACGGTCCTCTAATAGTTCCTGTAATTGCCCATGCCTCCACCTCAGCTGATTACCACCATCGCCACCAGGTGTAACGCATCAGCTGCTCCTCCTTTTTAAAAGGAGGAGCAGCCTGTTGCACCAGCTCCTGTTTTGTTCTTGTTTTGCACTATTCTTTTTGAATTATGTTATTTTTGTAATAAATCATAATTTTTGCACCAATTCCCCACTCTGATGTTCTTTCCTTTCACCTGGACCCGGCATTCACATAGCCAGTTGTGCCTCTGGCACATAACAGAGCTATACAGAAATAAATTCATTGCTGTATTGATTGAAATGTCTCCATGGTGTTGAAGCACGGGGCACATACCGAGATCAGATTTCCCTCCTAAAGTCCCCCTTCAGATGTGACTTCACCTGCAGCAGGTGGTAGACCGAGACGTCCTGAGGAGAGCTGTTTCCTCTGGGCCCAGACGGGAACAACGCAGCTTTCAGTTTGGGATACGGAGACAGCGCCATCTTCAGGAGCTGAGGGTCCACTGTCTTCTCAGAGCGACTCGAGCTCTCACCCTCAACCAGGACCTGAACACAATGAGATAGTACAGATTTTAACAATATTAGATGGAATTAACTGTACTGTAAAAAGATTAAGCTACTCCTAAAAGCTCTTCAGTTAAGTAGGAGCAATGAAAGCGCAATTCTACACAGTTTCAAAGGCAGTTTACCCGGTCGATTCCTCCTGGAGCGAACATGACGGAGGCCAGAGCCAGCAGACTGTGTCCCTCCAGCAGCTGGGAGCAGAGCGAGGCCTGGCTGCCCGGTAACAGCACCTGGGCACTGGTCAGACTGGCCTGGAACAACAGCTCGGGGTCTGACGGGTAGAGACAAGTCATTTAAGCTTCAAGATAGAATTCAAGACAGTGTTCATTTCTTTACTTTTGTGTCACAGCCTCTGGGCATTTGTTTTTCTATTGGGGCGTGGAACTCATGAACTGACTTTTTAAGCATAAAACTGAATTCAAACTGGCATTAAGTCTAAATTCTTGGTAATTTTACTACAGAAGTTTGTCAAACTTTTCTACGAAGACATTTAAATATATGTGTGTGTTTTCAAATTGAAATGTATTGGATAAAACATCACCTGAGAGGTCTTTGGTGATCTCCTGGATTTTCACAAGCATCTCAAACCAGGGGTGGCTCACAAACAAGTTCTGATTGGACAAAAGAGGGCAGTTTCGTGGAGTCAACCTAAAAAAAAAAATTACAATTAGTAACTATTCTTTTGTCTCAGTTGTTGGTTTGAAATGACTTTCTTCACATATAAAGAGTGAAGGATAAAGAAAGAGGTGTCAAGACAGTTTTCGTCAACATGATTATTCTGAAAGGTTATAAATTAATGCATGACTGATTCAACTGATTTGGAGTCACATGTTTTGTCAAACAAAACAACAAACTTGGTGTTTCTGAAGAGGGCATTATAAGAAAGTTAAGCATATTATCTCCAAGAATAAGTTCAAATGACACCATCAAGCTTTTGTTTTCACTTTCTTAAGGGTCGACACTGCAGGAAAAACTATTTTTTTTATATTTTCAATGCTGTCCCGTTTGCTGTCATGAGCTAAGATAGGATAAAACTTTATTGTCTGTTAAAAACTGAAATTTGTTCTGCACATACGCCATAGAGCCCAATAAAAACACAACACGATACAGTACACGATACAAGAAGTCCCGTACATCCAAACGTTCACCTGGAAACAAATAAATGACCTAATATTCACAAAAAGAAGTGTAATTATTGCACTGATTCAACTTTTCTCCATAGAACTATATGGGAAACTGTGACTGTTTTCTCAAAATGCATTTTTCTCCCATTGTGGCGACAACATCTCCACTTTAGTAGCTCCTACAGACTTCAAACCTTCCAGTCTTGCCCCTAACAATATTTTGAAGGTTTGCTCAGAGGGATTTTTCAATATGTAATGTCTAGCCTGATTTACACATCATTTACCAATACTAGTTTATGCAAAAACTACAGTGAGGAGTCAGGACAACCATCAAAACCGAGAATAGTAATTATAACAAGTTAAAAGGTATGATAAAACTCCGAAGTAACATATCGCTGAGTGTGCGGTGCAGACCTGTAGTGCTGGAGGTAGGTGTAGAGCAGGTATTTGAGGCCGTGGTCCAGACAGAAGTTGATGAAGGCGCCGTGGAAGTCCAGACCCTGAGAGGCGCGGTACAACGGGACCAGACTGGACTGGGACATGACTCCATCGCTCTGAGCCACGCGCCACAACAGACGCTCCAAATCACACAGCTCCTCTGGGATAAAGACACCCCTCCTGAAATATAAAAAAACATTATGAAGTCTAGGCACGGGGAAGGGAGTAGGGAGATGATGGGGAGGCTCAGGTGAGGAGAAGGAGGAGGGAGGAGAGAGGCCGTGTCTGGGAGGCTTTCGTCTCTGTGATTGAACAAAATGATCTAAAAAGACCCAACACGCGACGCCCCATCTTTACCAAACCAATAAAGATGCTAAACCTCACAGCACCAACATGAGATTTTCCACATTTACTAAAGAAGTCATGCTCTTTCCAGTGGTAAAGTTGTTTTTGTGGAAAATGGGTCATATCTTGTCAATTTGAGCTTGAAAAGGTGTGTCGAGATCACATTTTCAAAGTTTAATGGCTTATAAAAAAACAAAATATACATTTTCATAATGTGAGGCCTAGTCAGTAATGAAGTACTACTACATGAGTTTGTTATCGACCAGTTTGAGCGATCTGGTGTTTTTGTAAAGTCCGAAATAATGCATGAATGTAACATTTTCAAAATTAGGCAGGTCATACTTGTCTAGTTACATTGTTGTAATGTAACTAGGACAAGTCACTTTTTCACTGCCGTCTCTTTGAATAAACAAAAATGAGTCATCTGCAAACCTACTTTTGTGAAAATCTTACAGTATCGGTTGGTATTGGGTATAGGTAGATATTAAAACCCCAAGTATCAATATTGGAAGCAAAAAACCTGCATGGTGCATCAAAGTTTGGGATTTTACAGAAGACATGATTTAGGCCTGACACTCCCTGTTTTATAAACCTATTGGGAATGCAAAGTACAATCAAGCCAAGCTTGAAGCAAATCTGAGATGGTCGAGCAAAAATGTCTTGATTTCACATGGAATAACCCACTAAGAAAAAACATTAAAACCATTGCACCTGGCCAGTCGATCCAGTATTTCCTCCCTCATGAAGGTGCTGCAGACTGTGCTGCTGCCGACCAGTTCAGGTGTTAACTCCGGCCACTGGGGGGCGCCACCGCTCTCCACCCACTCCGCCACGCGCTGCTCGTCGTGAAGAGACGTCAGGTATCGCCACAACACAGAGGCCTCGCAGGAAGCCAGCTCTAGGACGCCGACAAAGCAGGAAGTTAACAGGAAGCAAGTCTCACATCCAGCTTCAAACTTTTGTCTTCAATCTTACTCGATTATAGCAAATGTAGAAACAGAAACATTTTATAATAACAGAAAATGTGAATCAAATTGTCACTTCATAGATATAGTCAGCAATGCGTCATACT
>OMNZ01015693.1:15076-32286 GCA_900303255.1 Lesueurigobius sanzi | reverse complement strand
GTATTAAAACAATAAAAGACCTGAAATATTTCAGTTGGTGTGCAATGAATCTAAAATATATGAAAGTTTATTTTTTATCATTACATTATGGAAAAGAATGAACTTTATCACAATATGCTAATTTTTTGAGAAGGACCTGTAGATGGTATCATGAGAACAGAACATTATGTGGAAATACTGAAGCAACATCTCAAGACATCAGCCAGGAAGTTGAAGCTTGGGTGCAAATGGGTCTTCCAAATGGACAATGACCCAAAGCATACTGCCAAACTGGTTACAGAGTGGCTTAAGGATAACAAAGTCAATGTTTTGGAGTGGCCATCACAAAGCCCTGACCTTAACCCTATTGAAAATTTATGGGCAGAGTTGAAAAGGCATGTGCGAGCAAGACGGCCTACAAACTTGGCTCAGTTATACCGGTTCTGTCAGGAGGAATGGGCCAAAATTCCTGCTAACTACTGTGAGAAGCTTGTGGAAGGATATCCAAAATGTTTGACCCAAGTCATACAGTTTAAAGGCAATGGTACCAAATACTAATGAGCTGTATGTAAACTTATGACTTTCAAGAAAATAATAAAAAATGTCAAAAAAAAATATTTTTGTCATTATTCTGGCATTTAGCAAATAGAAATAATTTTGGTTATCCTAATTGACCTAAAACAGGAAACATTTATTTTGATTTCATGTCAAACAATGACAAAAAAATGTGTATGTATTTTTTATACAGTGTATGTAAACTTCTGGTTTCAACTGTAGTTCTTATTTTGATATTGTCTTGATCAGTGACTTCATTTTCAGACTGCTTTTTAAATTTATTTTAATTGTAGGCTCTCATTCTTTCGTATGTATTCTCATAATCCTGAGTGGGGTCACTGTCTTACTTCATGATCCCTTCATTATCAGATCAGGTTAAATAAAGTCACTCATGACAATTTGTTTCATGTTTCTCAACAAGAATAGCCCGGTTTAATCATTCTTTAGGGCTGACTGCAGTAATGCGTTTTCGCCACCAGATGGCAACTATAGTAGTCTACCAACACTGTGATACAGCATTGATACAATCCTGAAGTGTGTCACACACACCATGAGGTGTCATCTGCCCATCACTACCATAAACCAAAGACAAAAGAAATAGCATTTTCAGCTGCCCTCTGCCTCAACTTTAAACTATAGGCTCTGATGTCTTGTGAACACAACCTAATGCTTTTCAGTTTAGGATCTTTTTAGCTACCAACGAGCAAAGTGATTGACAGGAATATATCCAAAGAAATGGATGTATAAAATGCAGATAATATGAATCTATGGCCTCTTGTGTTTAACATACTGGAGCAATTTAGCAACTTGTTTTGTTTTTCAGTTTGCCGTCCTGATGTGGCTTCTCACTTATGTTGGCGCCCTCTTCAATGGTCTCACACTGCTCATCTTAAGTAAGCCCTGCCCTAGACATCAATGTTTAATTTGATGTCTATTTAGAAACGGTCTAATTTTGCTTTCCTTTCCAGCTGTGGTCTCGATGTTCACCATGCCTGTGGTTTATGAGAAACATCAGGTAGGTGGGCTGCTGCATGTGCGCACAGCCGAAGTTTGGTTTGGTCTAATAATTGGTAATTTATCCCCTCATTTCAGGCGCAGATTGACCAGTATGTCGGATTGATACGGACACAGGTCAATGCAGTGGTGGGAAAGTAAGTTTATTCAAGATCAAGAAAAGTCCATTTGTGTATCCCAGTATTGGTATTTTATGTTATGACTGAAAGCAATATGCAGGAAGAAAACTTAAACAAGCCTGAATTTCTAAGCATAAAAAGTCTGGACTTGTTTTCCGTTGGCACAAAGAGAAGTGCTCACTATAAGCCAGACAGTTTAGAAGAGGCAATTTGAACGCTGAAATGATCTGGACTTAAAAGCACAGAGGGGCCCCGACCACCTCAAATTAAAGTGAAAGTGGGACATGTCATGTGATGCGGTGGGACATGGAGGGACACACATGAGAAATTAAAACTTTAATATTTTGGCCCAAAATCACACGTATTGTAGATAGAAATGGGTCACAAAATATTTGAATCAGGAAAGTTAGGACACAATGCAAAATGCTAAATTAACATTCATTTAAAGAGAAATTGAGTAAAATTTGGATATATTCGAAAAATTTGGCAAAATTAATGTGAAACAAAAAACAATACTGAAAATGTCATCATAGAATGTGCTTTGGACCATTCTTTTTAGTATTATTTTTGAATTTATGGCATAAAGGATCAAAAATTTAGTTGTAACACCTACTTAAAACAACTGTAATGGTTTTCAGTGGCATTTATGGACTTAATTTTGGCACAGTTCATTTAATGACTCGGAAAACTGGCTTTTTAAAATCTAGCTTTATAGACAAAGTGGGACATAATCTAAATTGGTGGGACCAAGGTCTAAATGGCTGTGCAGTACTTTCCATATCAAGGTATTTCATGCAGAAAACCAAATACATTAATTATCTTTTGCACTTTTCAACTGTAAACTTTTATTCAAGAACTAAAGCGACTGTCCTGTTGTTTAGGATCCAAGCGAAGATTCCCGGAGCCAAGAGGAAGGAGGAGTAGGAGTCATCTCGGTGTTCATCCACTGGACTTCACCTGTCTATAGCAGTTCCACACTAAAACACGCTCTCGACTACATATTCCTGTTTCTAGATAGACACAACTTGAGACGAAACGTTTGTGTTGCTTATTACAAAGTGCATGAAGTGGAGCCTTGGGTAAAATTGATCTTTTGTGCAGTTTCTTTTTTTTCATGCTGTATTTTTGCTTTGCAGTGCTTACCACAGACGGGAATGTTAAGCCCTGAAAAGTTCATACTTTACACACTCTGATGGCAAAAGAAAAGTTAAATGTTAAAATATAAATATTACAACAAGTTTCCATTTGATGTTGCCAAGCACAAAATAATTCAATAAGCGTCTTCGATGTGGTAACTGTAAGGTTTGGTTTTTGTATATTCATAAGCAACAACACACTGTTTAGGTACTGTTGTACAAACTATGAAGACAAGAAGTATCTGGTGATATTTGGCTTGTTTGAAGAACTGTCCAACTTTGTACTATGTTTAACTATACGCTGTAGTTCTTTAAAACCTGGACTCTTAACTATTTGCACTTACAGTATGTATTTAATTACAAGAAAATAAATGTTCCTAGATGTACAAGAGCTCGGTAGCAGTTGCTGTTTCTCATAATCCCAAGAATGCACTGAAATACTTAAAACTGCTGTGCGTCTTCACCTCGGGCTCAGCTGTGTGCTGGATCTGAACAGGTCTGTGCTTAGATTACAAAACAGTATCCATCTTCAAAGACCGACCACTGATGAAAATGCAGCACTTCAAGTTGTAATTCCCGGTCCATTGAAGACTGAGCTAAATTGCGTGTATAGTGCTGGTGGTCATTTGCAAAAATGAATAATTAAAGCCCACTAAACATTTTTAGATGATTTTTTTTCCCAACAGTAGGTGTCTGTAATCAATCCTGTTCTACCCCCACCTGTATCCCCCTTCACCCACCCCGCTCACAATGGCCTGGAGAAGCGGTCAAATGCCAAGGGAAAACAAATTTATCTTGTGATATATTTAGCAAAGTAAATGGACACAAATTTCTAAACTACAAGAATTTAGAACATAATTGTTCCATTTGGAACTACATTTATAGTTTCAAATCCCACACCTATTGAACGCCTCACAAGTCTCTTGGTGGTTTAAGCAGCTACTTCAGAGGTAAACATGACCTGGCCGTTTCCTGTAGTAGTCGTAGATATTGGACATATTAAACAGATTTTTTGTGTGACTTCTGCATGTGATTGTGTTCCAATGGAGATGTGTCAGGTGAGGGGTGTGGTGGGGCAGTCTCTGCTTCTGCGGGACAGTTAGCTGCAGTTTGAAGGTGACACAGTGATGTCATTGCTTATTGGGGCTTTAAAGCATCTTTATGGCAAAACGCCTCCCAGATGAGCGCATCTATAATAGACAAGGCTTTGCATCTTCCTCAAAACATTGAAGGCCTTCATAACCCTCAAGACATATTGCTCTAATTTAAGTAACAAAAAGTGGTATGTTAGAAACCATGAAAAAGATTGGTCTAAATGAAACGTGACCAATTTTTTATTAAGCTGCTCAACACAAACAACATAGCTCAACTATAACAATAAGATTTTGTGAATTCAAGTAATGATTAGAAAAACACAGATCTGCACATCTAGCTCAATAAAACTGAAACAATAAAACTAAAAGCTATTTAACAGCATATAACACAGTTCAGATGCACTTTAGGAGTTGAGCAGAATGACAGGATGCAGCTGAAACAGGATTCCTCTGGTTTTCCCTGATGCTGGCTGAATAATATCCATTTTGAGTGAAGGATCCACCTAGAGGTGTTAAGACATGTTTAGAGATCACTCATTCAGCAGCACCAGTGTAGAGCTAAAAGCAAGAGCACAAAACATTGGTGAAAAGCCTCACCTGGTTCCATTTCTCCTTCAGACTATAATAGACAGGAGGGGTTGGCTCTCGAGCTGGATGTTTACTAAAGAGTCTGCAGCAACAGAAATGAAACATGATTGAAGTTGATCAAATAAATTGTCAAAAAATATATATCAAAAACAATATTTCAGTGTTTTAGCACAGAGACCTGATGAGGCGGTCTCTGCAGTCGTCCTGCAGCTGGGCCGTCCTGTCAGGGCCCAGATGCAGAGTTCCATTTGGCCCCTCACACGTCAGGCGGTTCATTGCCAGTCGCAGGGCGTTTATCTGAGAAGGAACAAGTACATAGTAAAAATGAAGAAAGTCAGCCCAATACAGTATGTGGCCACCAGCCAAAGAGGTAGCAGTGAAAGTCGGACCTCAGTGATGTCCTCCACATCAAACTTAACGTCAAAGGCCAGCTCAATGTCATGCTCTGGAAGGACAGCTTGTTGTGTGTCACTGGCCCAGCCCAGACCGCATAAAGCACCAGTGTATCCAGTCCGCTCCTCATTGGTCCTACACACAATGTTTCAGTTGGTTACAGAAATAGGGAAAGAGGTTCTGAGGTCACTCACCGAAGCTCCATGACTGGCGTGAAGAGCATTGTGATGAGTGAAGGCAGACCAGGGATATCTGGCATGATGGTGGTTTCACGCAGAAGAATACGAGTGCCTAGAAAAGGTGGTCTTTAGCTGTCGAACTGAACTAAATCATTCTCATATTTTTAGGGTTATACCAGTGGAATTGACAGTCACACTTCCAGACGCCAACATCCTCTGGTGCTTGTAATGAGGATTATCATTAATGGCCAAACAGTTCATGCTGCTCCTCTCAATGTTAACCGACCTGAACAAGAGCAGACGCAGTATATGGAAGTTGTTATTCGTTTAGTCAGAACATGGTGCAGGGTCCACTCACTTGAACAGGGTCTTGTGGTTTAAACTGAGGAAACTGCTCTTGTGAGGGCTATTTGGTCCATGTAAATGGACCTATGAAATAAAAGAATCAGTTACAGGCCACTATGATGACTTAACACAGTATGAGGGAACAGTAACTTCTGGGGTGAACACAGAATACATTATACTATATGACAAGGTTAATAAAATACTAGCAGATAGTTTGTGCGGTTCAGGTCAAAAGTGTGGTCGTATCCAACCTTGGTCTTTGAGAATGGCTGGCGGCACTTGACAAAGTGTTCCAGGAGACTGTTGACGACTTCCTGCTCCTCTTTTTTGCGTTGTTGCCATGAGGTGGTTGTGGAATTTCTCACATATGTCCCGGCTTCAATGTCCTTATAAATTGACATCAGCACCTCGTGATTTTGCTTAACACAAGAAAAGGGTGCAGGATGATCACAATCTTTAGTAATTGCAGATTTTCACAAGACTAACAGACATTTTGACTAAACAGTTTGCTTCTATCACTGTGTACCATTGTGACCCAAACACAATATTCTTTACCTTGGACTCAAAGCTCTCATCCACCTTTTCAGCATGCCCTTCCTGCACCAGCATATCTCGCACATTGGACTGTAAGGTGTCTGTGCTGATGAGCAGCTCCACTCTCATCACTTCGTGGAGGATGGAATACAGCTCCACGATGAGGGAGTTCCCCTTGACCAAAGTGATAAAGCGATTGCGGGATCGGCTGCTCCACGGATTTCCCTGAATGATAGACTGGGCTGAAGGTCGCATCTCTATGATCTGGAACTCCTGAGCCTATGGAACCAACAAATATCAGAGGTGCCTCAATCAGAAGCTCAGCAACAGGGCTGTACCTGATAGGGTTCAGACTGCAAATCAGACGGCAGCTCTCTGAGGCTGCTGCAGGGAACCACTGTGGTGTTTCCAAAGTCCAGGAAGAAAACCTACAAATTAAATGAAGTTACTAAATTGAAACATAAATTGTTTTTATTTTCTATGATGCAAGAACAGATTTTATAATAGTAGTACTACAATATACAACTCCTTCAGTTCTGAACTTGTTTTAAATTTACTAACTTCAACAGCAACAAAAGTCCTGTTTACAGAGAAGCAGAAAAAGTGTTTTGAATGAACCCCACCTCTGCAGTATTTCCACGCAAGTGCAGGATCTTGGCTCGATAGTACATGCTCTGGTCATTGACCTCAGAGTATGGAGCCAGACAAACAAGGTTTGAATACAGCGACACAGAGACGGGCTGCAGAGTGCGGCTGTTTATCTCTGAAGTCATGTGGCGCTGTTTCCCCAGACTGACCTCATCAGCATGGAACCCCCAGAAATGACCCACCTCCACCACCTGTCACACAGGTCCACACAGACCAGAGCAGTTACTCAATTGTACAAGTTATGAATAATGTATGTTTAGACTGACCTCGGTGATGCTGACAACAAACACGCGGTTAGCAGGAAGCTTGTCAGTGTCGATGTCACTACTTATGAGTCCAACAGGTGAGACAGTCTGGGCCTGAAAGTCCACAATGATCCTGGACAACAATCCACAACAGGCAAGGGCTGATAAATAGGTTACTGCCTTTTGGGCATCAATGTTTGTCATATTTCACACTGTTTAAAAAGTCTAAATAATGTGTAACTGCTTCACTTGAATCAAGCACAACTGTGTGATAAAATGCCCTTTGGAATGAATCTTTTTAGGCTCTTCTTCAAACACTGTACAAAGATGTTTGTCTTGGCCTCTCGCTGCTCCACTGCTTTGCCTGAACTTGGAACACTAAAGGCCATAGGCTGAAGCCCAGATTGAGTCTAAAAAGTGATTTCGCTCCACCACCTTGTGACTACTTGTTCATAGCAGTTTTCGAATCTCAAATATCTGCTGAACTGTGGGGAAAAGTTTCTCTGCTCGAATTACGCCTGTTTTTATACGTATAGTCAAAAACAGAACTACATCCATAGCCTGATAACGGCATAACCTTACGCCGCTTCAGCATTAGCCAATCAGAGCGCCTCGTTTAGGGACGCTCTCCTACCGCACAGGTGAAAAAGAGGGCAAATCATAAACATGGCAGCTCGATGGTTATGGGCTCAAACGGAACTACTGATTTTTTTGTAAGTACAATTTTGTGCAAACCTGCACGATACAGGCTACAGTCTATGGCCTACATCCCCTTTACATCCCCTGGTGTATGAGGTGAGCCGGAACCATACCGTCCATGTCTGAGGTGAGCGATGTTCCCGTTGCTTGCAAAAAGTTCGATCTGCTCGATGGGGTAAACTGACAGCTCGAGTCCAGGACTCTGGTGAGCCAGGAGGAGGGCCAGAGATACATCAGGCAGTACTCCGGAGTCCTGGGGATGCCTGGTGAACTCCACAAACGCTCTGTAAATATACATACTATTCCTGACAGGGGCCGACCAGTGGAGGGTAAAGGCAGAGTGTCAAAGTACCTAGAGCTGTCAAAGGAAATGGACCTGACCAGGCCACACAGGCGAAAGAGGGACTGCAGCTGCTTGTAATAGAGAAAACTGTAAGGAGGAAGATTCCGCACCTACAAATATGGATATAATGTACAATCAGTACAAAGATCAATTGAACTGAAAATGCTGTAACTGTGAGCATTACCGTTACAGTTGTCTTGGGACTAAAACCACTCAGTTCACGTGAGGCAAGGTCTTCATCAACTTCCCCCTGAACAAAGTAGTTGGGATAATACGCCCCTGCAATGACCACCTGAAGCCCAGAGAAACATGGATTAAGAACACTCTTGAATAAAAAATACTGTCTCAAGTAGTAGCTTTCCTTTTTCGATACATAAGATTTGAGGTAAGGAGACGAGACAAAACAAAACCTTTATACAAAACTTGTATCATTAACTACTTTTTACTCAATGAACAAAGTCAGTTGTTTATGCAACCTGTTTTCTTTAATACGGCAGGATCAATGTGAAGAAGAGAAATGGCTTATCGATGTCAATCAGAGGTAAAATAAATTGTAAAGTTCATTCTGAAAGACATGTTTGAATGAGTGCAGGAGATACATGTATTTGATGTACATGTACGGTAGAAAAGTAAAAAAAAAAAAAAAAAAAAAAAAAACGTATGGACTCCCAGGTACTAGAACCAGACCAAGCTCTCAGCACTGACCTGTATCTTCCCGGCCTCACTCACCTGTACAATGAATTTCTGCTGGTTTGTGTTGGTGAAGTCCACAGACTGGCTGCACTCAGGGATGTGCATATTGAACTGGTTCACCCTCTTCTTCAGGTCTTCATACAGCTCTGCCACCTGCACAGAGTGACTGCTACTTTACACAGAGAATAACATGGGCCAATAATCAGCCATCTGCCACAACAGAAGCTTTGTAATTGGCAGAATCAATGGCCAGATTACATTGACCATGAATACAGTAGCACTTCTTAAGATCCCTCTATAACTCTGGATATACACAAAATAAAGGATAAAAATGTACCTCTCTGATTCTTTTGATTTGAATGAAGTTTTCCTTTCCCCAGTCCAGCTCATCCTAAAAAAATAAGCAGGTGCACTCAAACATAATAGGATATTGTCCCATGTAAGTTTTTCTCACACTTCTCATACAAAGTACCGCCTCATAAAGTATTTGACCTCCAAAGTAGTACAGGACTGAACCAGGTCTAAAATTGATCTTAAATAGACCCTAAAGTATGTATAAACTGGGTGTAACCAAGTCCAAACTAGAAAAAACACCAAACTTAAGTCCATAACTAAAGCTTAAATAAAGAAATCTGTAATTAGAGTGGATAAAGACTAAAATTGAGTACCACCTGATGAAGAAGACCAGCGATAGATGTGCTATACAAAAACAAAAATATACTTTCTGCTCATAATTTGTCCAATTCTGCAAGAGTCAGTATGTCTTTGTTCACCTTTGGGTGTCTGAGTTGTCCTTTCTTTTTGGAAGTATACCAGGCCTAGCAGAAACAGGTTAAAGGGGATATTATGATGGACATTAAACATTATTTCTTGTTGACCCTTTACTTCACCTTGAAGGCGTTAACAACGGCCAGTGAATCACTTGATGTGCCACGAGCAAAGGACATCTTACTCCTGTAAAGTGTTAAAATGAATTAACATTTACTGTGAAGATATACTGTAATGTACACAATTAGTGAAGGAACAGTTAAAAAATTTCCTCCAAATAAAAAGAGCACTGACTGTGACTTACCTGTGACCAGCGAGTTGTTGCATGGATGGAATGGCAAAGAAGCTTTTCAGAGAATGTGAGGCAGCTACAGGGCAAAGAAAAATGAAGCATGCACTGAAAAGAAGACTGCATCTGCGACTGCGGTCTGTACTATACTCACCAATGATGAGACATTCGTCCAGACACCCAAAGACATGTCCCAGAACAATCATCTTCCCCAGATACAGGTCCACAGGCAGATGAGCCAACACTCTGCCCAAAAACGTCAGCTCTCCGTCCTCGTTTTGACCGGAGGCCACACTTTTGGTTGACAATGCTCCCATCTACAACAGGAAACCACTATTGTAAGGTAATTTTTTATACAAGAGAAATGGATTGGAGTTCAGGATGTGACTTTTTCCTCTTTACCTCTTTCAGCTGAAGGACCGTCCTCACAATGTCACTGTGATTAGGGGGCGACAGGGCAGTCGACAACACAGAACGGGGATCCCCCATGTCCAGGAGCTTCACCTTCAACAATATGCTGGACAAGGGGGCGAGCTGTGGGCAAAATAAACATAAATTCAACATTTTATTAGAGGTGAACATGTGGGTGTGGGTGATATTAACAATAATACTATTTGTGAGACCATCTCGATCAGGGGTCAGCAACTTTTTTAGAGCTAAGGGCTACTTCAAGAGTATTAAGTTGTCCTTCAAGAGCATTAAGTTGCTCTTGAAGTACAACTTAATGCGCTTGAATTTGTCCTTCAAGAGCATTAAGTTGTACTTCAAGAGCATTGAGTTGTCCAAGGGTTTTTATTTTTTTTATACATCCAAAAGGATTAAAGTTAAACGGTGCATTAATTTGATAATGGATGTTAACCAAATTATGTCACAAATTTATTCTTTGAAACAAATACTGAATCACAAGAACAGAAATAACAGTTTTTAAGAATCATATTGCAAGAAAACTTGTAGTTAGAGAAAGTCTCATCCCGTCAGCCTGATCTAGATTATGAAGCAATATTTTGTTGACCTCTTTGTTTAGGTTCATGTGTTGTCAAAAAGGCAATTGATTTAGATACTTTTCATTTTCACCAGCAGTTTTCGCAGCCTTTTTGTGAGATACTTGATATAGCTCTTTTGCATATCTTCCAAACAACAATTGCCCACACCACCATGAACATACAAAAGAATAGGCATCTCACCAGCATCTCAGGGATCATGTATTCAGGGATGTCATTCCTCCAGAACTCTCGGGTCACAAGGCGATAGCAGAAGCCCTTTGACACCCGCCCGGCTCTTCCTAAACATAGTTAGTTTTAGTGGGAAGATCATATTAGGAAATGGGCCACACTGGTTTGATTACCTTTACGCTGATTGCAGTTGGTTTTGGACGCCCAGGAGAGCCGCAGGGACTGGTAATTGGTGTCTGGGTCACACACCATGTGACGCGCCAAACAGAAGTCAATTACTGTAAGAATTATGTAAAAATGATACATTTCTTGCTTCAATCAATAATCAATAACTAAACTATTTATTTACTATTTCCACCCATTCCGTGATTTTTAATTTGCTCATGATTAATTATGCGGGCCGATAAAAACTACAGACTTGAAAACACCACCTACCATATTTGACGTCTGGGACAGTGACTGAGCTCTCTGCAATATTAGTGGACAAGATCACCTGAAAACAAAACTCAAAAGGTGAGTTCAAGACCACTATTATCAGCACGTCAGGTCTCTGTACCGCAGCATTTATGGTGAAAAAGGAAATTACACCACATTCAAGTTCATTTTTAAATACAGCAACATGCATTGACCTTTCTGTATCCTGGTACGGGGGTCAAAAATACCCCGTTCTGTTCCTCCAGAGTCACAGTGGAGTGCAGAGGATACACCTGCAGCCTGAGGAGAATCACAATAAAAGCATCTCGAAGTTCTTATTGAGTCACAGTACAGGGGTTAATTAAATGAAGCTCACCGTTTATGGACAAGTTTGGCGAGTGCCTCCTGCATGTAGCATATCTCATATAATCCAGGGAGGAAAACCAGTACACTGCCTCGCTCTGTAGAAACTCCAGCCCCCTTATGGTCTCCATAACTGAGCCCACACATGATGCTGGTTCATTTATTGCCTTTGACTTATTTTATGGAATGCTGTCTAAGGTGATACCTGCAGTTTTTATTCTCCATTTCATCAAAAGTCTGAATGAGGCTAATGGCAACATTGTACATCTCCTCAGCAATGTAAGGATCATCTGGGTGAGGAAGTTTGGCCTGAGAAGAGCAGTCAGTCAGTCTTTGGGAGAGCAGAGTACATTAGATCCCAGACACATACTCTGTATGGAAACAGGTGTTTGAGATCATCCAAATAAAACTCATCAATGGCATACGGAGCGCCCTCCACTTCAAAAACATAGGCTGGGTTCATTTTCCCCCGGACTGGGGCGCCAAAGTACTCTGCAAACTGTCTGCAGTTGATAGTGGCTGACATGAGGATAATCTGTTGAAGAAATAGTTTAAGTGTGCATTACAATACAGTAACTTGATATTTTGTTGCATTTACCTTAACATAGCGAGAGTTTGAGTGTAGGAGTTTCCTTAAAATTAGGAGGAGAAAGTCCATTTCCTCAGTGCGCTCGTGAACCTAAACATAAAGAACACAGTGCAACTGGGAACTTAAATCCATGAAACTATTCTGAGGTTATGACGACATAAATATCTACCTCATCCACAAAGATGTGGGAGAACTCTGTGAGGCATTTCACTCCAACTAACTTCTGCAAAAGCACACCAGTGGTCATGTAGATCAGTCGAGTGTGCTCTGTGGCCATCTTCTCCAGACCAACCTAACAGGAGTCCATTCAAGATTACATTCCCTATCACTATTGAGAATCAATCTTAACACAAACCTGATATCCAACAAGACTTCCCAAGGTGCACTTCCTCTGAGAAGCCACCCATCGTGCAATGCTCGTGGCGCCGATTTTCCGTGGCTGAGTGACCACAATGTTGCAAGGAGTGTTCTTCTCATTGTAGTGGTCCAAAATGTACTGTGGCACCTGGGTGGTCTTCCCGCTGCCAGTGGCTCCGCGAATGATCACCACCGAATTGTTTTCTATGAGAGATATAAGCTACAAGACACAAAAGGACATTTGAGCAATGAAAACATTTGGAAACATAGTGTACTATTAAAAATGTAACCTTTTGTCGGTTTTTGGTAATTGGCAGGCTGGGGTATTCATAGCTGGCTAGTGCAGGCGGAGTGCAACCTGACACAAAGTAAAAAAGATGTAAAACACCACAAATATGAATACAAGTAAATCTTTGAAACTTACTTCCGAGAGTCCCAGTTTTAGAGGTGCTCTGTGCCTCGTTTTTCAAGCTTGCTGTGCTGCCTTTATCCTCACCACTTGAACTCTGTTTGAGGATCGTCTGTAGATTCTCTGGTTGCGCCTCACTATCCAAGAACAATGTGTTAATCTAAACTGATGATCGGGCCGCAACAATGTTTACATCCAGTTCTCAAGGAGGGCATGGTTTGAGACTCCACACACTCAAGGAAATTATAATCATATTATCATAAGAATGTACAGTATTAAGTGATGGAATATCCATACTGTTATTATAAAACATTAGGGTGTTTGCAACAGTCTGCAGGTGGCTATCAAAACTGCGCCCATCTGGCTCATTTTGAACAAGCCTCAATTATCACTGCGATATAGGTGTCACTTAGGGTTGCCAACTTTAACAAAGAAAAATAAGGGACACATTCTGCAGTACCACAGACTCCACCATAGCGCCCATCGTCCAACATCGGGAAATAGTCTAATGATGTCATCTATTTATGCGCAAGTTAAAAAATACAAATAGTAAATGCACTTCACTGGGGTTCCCTCTGGGCAATTTTATAGACATCAGACCTAATTTCCTTTGTTTTGGTGGATTTTACGATGTTTTACACACATTCTGGGCTGTATAACATCGGTGAATTTAATGGAATAATTATGCCATAATTACTTCAGTTTCTATTTCATAAACTACAATGCTTAAAATAATCTTTTAATAAGCAGCGACAAACAGATTATTTATTTACTCATTACTTTATTAATTAATACATTTGTATCAATTAGTCACCTTAAATGGATCTAGATCGGGTTTTCTTTTTTTTGTTGTTGCCTCAGGCTGCAATATGATAACTCCAGCCCTGGCCCTGGCAGCAGAGCAAAGGCTGACTCCGACACATTGCTGTTCTAAAACTGGTCAGAACTTTCAGAGGCAGATCTCCGCGAATATTAACCCAATTTTCATCAAATGAAAGGTGTCTTGAAGATTACGAGCTGATGTACGCATTTAAACCAGAATCCATGTTTAGTTGGAGAGATATAGCCAAAATAAAGGACAAATGGCGTCCCTTATTGATTCAATACAGGACGCATAGTTTTATAGCTAAATACAGGACGAATCCGTATTTTATGGGACGGTTTTGCCTCCAGTGGTGGGCAGTAACAAAGTTAATTTACACTGTAGTGTACTGTAGCGTTTTTGAGGATCTGTACTTTACTTTAGTATTTTTGTTGACAACTTATCACCTTTACTCCACTACATTGTAAAGTAATGTAGGGGGGGGGGATTGATGGAGATGATCCCAAGGCTACAATCAGGAGTGGTGTGTTTACATGCATTCTCATGTGCATTGTCCCAACCAAATAAACAAACAATTCTATGCAACTAACCATACAATGGTTTGTCACTAAAGTGTTGTTGTTCTGTTCTTTCGTCATCTGCAAAAGACTAAAATACATCTGCAAAAGTATAGTATTTTCACGTTTTACTTCGAATAATTCACTAACTACTTGAACTTAAGTCAACTTCAAAGCAAGTTTAACTTTCGTTGGAGTAATATTATTTGACCAGTAAGTAGTATCTGTACTTTTACTCAAGTAATAAAATTAAGTACTTCGCCCACCATTGCTTGCAACATGGAGATAGCCTAACCACGTGTAGGCTACCTTCACAAACATGATAAAACATTTAATAACATTTGTATTTTTCAGGCATTTTTGACAGGTGGTTATTCAAGACTTTGCTGAAGTTATAAGACTTAAAACATTGGAGTAAAGTTAAATAGACTAAGGTATTCTTGTCCTACAATGAACTAGCCCTTAGCCATCGATTTTGCTAATTGTCCACACCTGTTCTCTTTAGCTTGTAGCTTCACTTCTGAGTCTCCATCGGGAGGTTTGATGTTGGAAAGTGTGGTGGATGTGAACCAGTCCGCAAGTTGCTCTGCAGTAATAAGTTTCTTCATAGTGCATAGCCAAATATAAATGTTTTTTCGTTGTGGCGTGGCTTCAGGACGGCGACTGTGGGAGCGCGCCCCTGCAATTTGCTCTTGACCTGCAGACTGGAACTGTCTGGGACCTGCACTACGCCATCTAGTGTTGAAATAAAATCTTCACTGTATCTTACTCCGCTGTGTAGCATGCTGCTAAAATATTTACATAATTGTATTATTACAGCTGCATTGTGAACCTTTAATGTGAAAACAGTGCTATAAACCATTGTGGATTGGTTTGTATGGCTTTGGCTGGCGACTTGACTTTTTTTTTTTTTATCACATCAGCCTTTATGACTCCAGGATATTTTTTTCTCATAGGTTTTCTGTTGGAACCATCTACATGGCAATGCAGTGCAAACCTACCAGTCACCCCCAAATCCTGGAGCATCATAAATGCTGCTGCGATGCACCATTCTAACTGTGCATACAGCCACTGGGTCACTAAAAAGGTTAAATATACACTAATATCAAGTTTTTTTTTATTTATTTATTGCTTATTTGGTTGGGACAGTGCATGTTAATGAACACACATGAGAATCATACATGTAAACACACCACTCCGGATTTTAGCCTTGGGCTAATTTGAATCCGTTGTCCCACACTCATACACATTGTTTGTTTTTTCACATAAATGCAAAATAACTTTAAAAACAAAATAACCCAAGTAGCTATATAGATTGTTCAATTTTAATGTTACACATGTTTAACATTACTGTACAAGACAACAATTTCATCACAATTAAAAGGATCCAGGGTTTCATAGCCTTTGATTTAAAAATTTAAAAATATGAAATAAAAAACTGCAAGATGAAATCCTACGTTTTATACGTAATATTATAGCAACTCTGCTGGCAGAGCAGGAAGACATCCAATGTTATCTTGTAGCAAACTCAGCTCCGATCTCAGTCTTTCATTTTCCTTCGAAGAGAAGTATATTGGTGATAATGAACAGCAATTTATAAATGAAAAAAATATCAGCGATCTACTTCATACCTCTTGAAGCTTGGTGTTGTCCTTCTTTAACTTCACCAGATATTCTATCCTCTGTTTGTGATTTTTGTGCCCCACCAGTTTTCCATTTTCTTCAGACAGCTTAACATTCTGTTTGCGAAGAACCTCATTCTCCTTTGGAAAAAAAAGAGCCGTTAGAGGCATAAGTAGGTTTGTGGTCTGTTGTGCTCTTGTCACTTGCGTCGGACCTGAATGAGCTTCTCCTCCTCATGCACTCTCTGGCTCAGCTCTCTCAGCTCCAAACAGCGGTTCCTCAGTTCAGACGTGAGCTCCTGGACACAGGTCTGGGACTGGGCCAGCAGAGAGTCCTGCGAGTGCAGCCTGAAACACACAAGGCTTTAGACAAGAGGGCACAAACACACCTGCAGCAGTAGAACCAATCTTACCTTTTCTGAAGATCCGATAGCTTCTCCAGGACCCCGTTCTACGACAATGCATGTTGGTTATAATAATTTGAACAGTATGCAAAAATATGATTCAAGATATGCAAACCTTATCGGCTTTCTCATCTTGTAGCTCTTTTAGAATAGATTTGGTGATGGCTTCATTCAACGAGACACTGTAATTAAAAAGGTTCACTTGTATGGAGCTGTAGCTTTTGATAATCTGAACACACAGTAACAGACATTAGAAAAAACAAACCCATTGGAATCTGAGGCTTGAGTCTGCTTTGTATAGAACTGATCCAGCAACGCCTGAATCTCCATTCGTACCATTTCCTTTTCAGTCAGTTGAGACTAAAACAGTAAGAAGATCAAGAATGCAAACGTTATGTAGGACAGGAAAGTTTTGACAAGACAAATTTGATACAATGTTGAGCGACACAAAATAGGACAGAATAGGTTGCGTTCACGTTATAAAATTCTGAAGGTGCCAATAAAACTCTATGGGGAGAAACAATTTGAAAGAAATTTCCAAAAAGAAAAATGTTACTTGATAATTATTTGTTAGTGATTGGATTCACAACCCTGCCATATTATTCTTAGTTCTTTATTATTCTTTAGTTATTATTATTCTTTAGTTCATATGTGCTGACAGAGAAGAGATTGATCTTTGAGACAGTTTTTGTTTCATGTGGATTGGCCCAGGAATGGCAGAGAAATTAGTAATGAACTATGGCTAGAAATCTGCATTTTGAGTTACCATAGTTACAAGCACAAAATTTTCAGCTTTAAACTAAACTATAGGCTATTAAGAATGTTGTGATGTCACGTGAACGCAACCCACTTAAATTTAGCAAAACTTATATTATTAAT
>OMNZ01015693.1:0-15056 GCA_900303255.1 Lesueurigobius sanzi | reverse complement strand
CATGTTATGGACCTGTCAGACCTTAGTTCATAAGTGCTGACAGAGAAGACATTGGACTTTGTTTCATGTGGATTGTCCCAGGAATTACAGAGAAAATAGCATGAAACTATGGCTAGAAATCTGCATTTTGAGTTACCATAGTTACAAGCACAAAATTTTCAGCTTTAAACTAAACTATAGGCTATTAAGAATGTTGTGATGTCACGTGAACGCAACCCACTTAAATTTAGCAAAACTTATATTATTAATATTTATTTCAAAAAATTGTGTCAACAAAAAACTTTAAAAATCAGGACCAAAACCAGGCTAAATGGAAGTACAGAAATGACTAAAACTTAACTTTTGCTTTGATTGTACTGGCAAAAAAAATGTGTAAATCTTGGTCAGATGGAAAGACTGCATCAATTTTGCAATATATTGTGGCTTCTTGTGATATGAATAATGCGATACAAATAATTTGGCAATATACGGAAGTTACATGGATACCTTTAGCCTTTGTATCTCGTCATTCTTGGCAGTCCTCTCAGCATTCAGCTCTGCCAATAGGACCTCCATCGTCATCATTGAGGAGCGGCGGTTTTCCAGCTCCTTCTCTTGACTCTCCAGAACCTGGCTCAGATCTCTATTGAAGCTGCCTGGAGTGCATGGGGTCTGATACATAACAAATACGGAGAAGAATGAGTTTAGAAGTATGTTAAAACCTAAATATAATAATTCATAACGCAGAGACATACCCGGCATAAGGATTTCGGAGTCACTGTTGGCTCCGGTTCGTAGTTTCTAATGCTTCTTTCAACAGCTTCCTGCTGTTGCTGCACCTTAAAGAAACAAATACATTGTCTAAAACTCAATACGCCATTAATTATTATTGACAGGTAGTGATCAATTAGTTGAGGAAAGTGGGGAAAACAACAACTTGTCTTTTGCCACAAATGCTTGAAAATGTGTTCACATTGTGTAAAAAAGGTGCATAGTGGAACTTTTTATGTGAAAAAGAAAAAAAAAAAACAATATCAAGTTGTTGACATTAGTGCATATCAATAGCAACAACTTGATAATATCCATACACCCACTGGGCCACTAGTGACCCAGTGGGTGTATGGGTGGTTAGATGGCACCTTTACTTTTCATTAGTGACAGATTTCTTTCCTAGTAGTGGAATGAAATTTGTTTTGCCCTCCTTTAGTATAATGTAAACTCAGACATTTATGGAAATAATACTGTGCATTAAATATAAAGCCTTTTTGTTAATAATTTTACAGTTTACAGGCTATTTTCGAAGCATTTCTGTGACAGTGACTCTAAAAAGTTACCACGCAAGTTATGAAATGCCATTATAAACTAATCTCTGTGAAGAAATTGAATTAGAAATGTGTTGAAAGTTACAAATGAATTTGGACCAAAAATATCCATTTAATTTACTCGCTCTCTTTCATTTGTTGTAATAAAAAATGTTTTACGTGCTTTGCTCCAAAACTAAAGATTGTACTTTTTTTGTACCAACTTTCCCTTTCTTTCTACAGAGCAAAAAAATAATAACATAGTGGCTAACAAATTAGCAGGATACCCACGGACCACGGCAACGTGCATGGTACCCACCCATACAGCCACTGGGTCACTAAAAGTTCAAATACGCATTAATGAAGGTTCCACAATGCAACTCTAAGGATTTGGGCTTTCTATACCAGTGACAAATGGAATTGCATAAAAAAAAATGTTGATATTGCACATCCCTTGTCACAACAGGTTGTGTTCAGTTCACGTGGCATCCCAACATTTCTTAAGTCTACATTTTAAAATGGAGGTGCATTTGTAGCACTGCATATAGATTACAGGGAAGTCTTTGTTTTGTTACCTTCTGCTGTAGATCTTTGATCGTGGCATCCCTTTGGGTCATCTGCTCTTGAAAAGTCTGAAGAAGGGCATTCTGCTCATCTAGGACCTTCGTGAGCCTCTCCACCTCTTCTGTAGCGTAGACCACCTCCTCCTGCAGCACCTCCACCTGAACATACAGTACACTCATGAAAGCTGGATCTTAAAAGGGAACTGCGTTAACGCGAGTAAAGATCGCACATACTTCAATTTTGTTAGAAGCTACACTCCTGTCCAAGGATTCCTTCAGTTTCAGACATTCTTTTTTCAGACTGGAGTTTTCCTCACGGATATCCTCGCGTTCCTGACAGGATCCATCGTATTTGGCCTGAGAGAAAAAAGATTTACACAAAAGGTCTTTAAGAACAATGGAACATTTTACTTTGCTTTTGATTGCCAAGTGAAAGTACCTTGATGTCATTTAAATCCTCAGTAAGGTGAGCAATAGCAGTGTCTTTATGGCTCAGATCACTGCGGAGATCTCTGGTTTGATTTATTAGATCGACCACAACATCCTGAAAAAGACCAGAGGATTCTACTGTGAAATAGTGTGGACTGACAGCAATTACAGTCAAAGTAGCATTTTTACTTTGTCTTGTTCCATCTTCTGCTCCAGGCTTTTCGTTGTTTCAGTGGCAGACGTTAGGCTTTGCTCTAGGGTCTGAAGCCTGGATGCCTTCAGAATTCGGAAAGATGAAAAAAAAAAAAAGTATTTCTTTGTTATAAAATCATAACAAAGCGTCTGCTATTGAAAATACCTGTTGCTGATTGTGTGTGGACAGCTCCAAGAGTTGTTTTTTAAGCTGTGCATTCATTTCCACCGTTTCCACAAGTTCTCTAGAGAAATAATCAATGAGCTGTCAACACTAGACGTAATACAGTATATAGCAACCTAGCATTAGGACATTTTCAGACATGTTGGAGCGCTTCATCAGTCGGCCAAAGACTGCTCTAAAATGGTCATATTTTCAACATAGTTTCAGCAGTTTCAGCCATTAGTTCAGTCGCTCTAAAAGCTGCACTATCAGCCATGTGACATCAATCAGCTGTTCAGAGCCCTGTCAATGTGGCGACACACACAAACGTGTACGCTTCCCTGATGTTACACGGTGGCCTGTGTGTGGAAGAAATGCCCTTAAAAACAGACTCCTCTCTGCCTCTGGCCTTGCTCAAGTTGCTCCAATTTGATCATCCCAAAGTTAGACAAAAGCACCGCTCTTGGGTCAAGAGCCCCTTTAGGTTGACCCAAACGGTGTCAGTGTGATAATAATTGGTTTTTACTCACTTTGAAGCACTTTGGTTGTTTTCTCTTATCTGAGACATCAGAGTCCTGGTGCTTTCTTGTTCGGTTTCCAAAGCATTATTTAAATCCTATCAAACAGATAGATTAGTTTTCATAATCTCCACATGAACACAGCAATTACAATCAGTGCTCACAGTGATTTGTGTCTTGAACTCTGTAATCTCCTGTTTACAGTCTTGTAGCTGCTGCTTGGACTGATCTGCTTCAAACTTGGCCTCGGCCTGACACTGGTCAAAAGAGTCCTGCAGAGAGCGGTGCTGCTCCAGGAGCTGCTCCCACTCCAGCCTGTAACACAAACACAGACAATAGACATGAGAACCGGTCCAGGCCCGGCCTATGTTTGACATGACAAGGCCTTTGACACTGACTGGACTTTGTGGAGCTGCAGCTGTGTGCTGATCAGACTGTTGGACAGATGGCTCAGCTCTTTCTGCTGTTCATCCTCACTGCTCTTCAGCTGCTCTTTAACAGAGGCCAGCTCTTTGTCTGAAGACTGAAGCACCAGGCGCAAGTCCCGGATCTCATTCTGTAAAACTGAAAATAACATTTCAGTCCCACATGAACATTAGTAGTTCATTTGTAATGTCCAAAAACCCATTTATACCTTCTGCTGCCTGTTGTTCAGACAATACACTCTGCTGTAGACCTGTGATGGTTTCCTGGAGCTGAAGCTGCTCTTTGATCCTGTCGGCTCTCTCAGTGCACAAGTGCTACAATAAGTGGACAAAAATAATTATAGATCAAAAGATAATTATTATTCAGTTCAATTTATATTAATTGCAGTGGCATATTATCAGCAGCGTCTCATTCAGTGTTGAAGGAAGCTCAAACCCATATATGATGAAATGTAATTAAAAGGTTAAAAAAAAAAGCATGAAAAGCTCTTCAGCCTCTGCTGAAAAAAAGCTTTAAGAAAGAAAACAGATAAAAGATAAGAAAGCGGATCTGCTTATCAAATTTAACACCAAGTCAATTCACAAAAATAATCACGTAAAGTTTCCTTTCAAAAGAGCTGCAATAACAATGCAAATTACCATTTACAGTAAGTTTTTTTTGTATTGTATTTTGTTTTAGTAAAAAAGGTAGATATCAGGTATGTACCTCATCCTTGGAATTGCACTCCTGAGACAGCAACGTAATCTGCTCTTCCATTCTTGATATTTCCTGTACAGCTTTGCTGTTTTTCAAATCTGCCTCATCCAGCTGTGATTGGACAGCAGCTGCCCTCTCCTGTACAGATACCAAAAGTGTGAGCCAAGACGATGTTGGTGCAAGCTAAATACAGAATACACATGACAACACTCTGTACCTGGACCTGTCGCAGTTCTTCAGTCAGAGCCATCTCTGACATTTCTGTTGGAGGCTGCTCATTCCAAATGTCCTCACTCTTAATTGAACCATTCAGGTGCTCTGGACTACAGAGAGGCACTAGTCGAGAGCGTAAGTTGTATGATTTGGTAGGTGTGCTGAGGATCTGGGATAATAGTTAATTTAGCATATACAGTACTTGTTTATATGGTATTTGAAATATTTCTGTCTCACCTTTATTGTTTCAACGTGGATCCTATTCAGCTCTGAGACCTCCTGTTTTTTGTAAGCGTTTGTTGCCTCCAATATTTTTTCTAAATGCTTGTTGGATTTATCCAAATATCTCTTGTCTGACTCCAGCTGAGATAACTGTCTCCTGTTAAAGGTAACGGGAAAAGTAGTTAGTGTCACAATACCTCATTTCAAATACACTTATGTATTCACTTGTGTTAACTTACTTGGTAACTTGCTTATACTCTTCAAACGCCTGAAGCACACCTGCGAGGTCTGCCTGTTTCTGCAGAAGCTGATCTTTAAGTTTCTCTGTTGCTGTGACAGAAGCCACATCCACTGCTATTGTGGGTCAGGAGAGAACAGATACACATCAGACTGTATCATTGTATATTGTAATGAAATCATGGTAGAAAAAGTCACCAGCTTACTCTCTGATTTTTCGATTTCAAGAGCGATCTGAAAGACTGCTTCCAGTTCATCAGATACATGAGCGGCTTCTGTGTCGGCATGAACCACTGACTCCAGGGAGCGCAGCAGGCGGTTCTCCTCTCTGAGGCTCACATTTTCTGCAACATATCGCGTCATCTTCGGATGATGCTCCAGCTGAGAGAGAAAAAAAAGGTCACTCATGGCATTATTAGTTCATACCATGTCAGTAAAAAAATTTACCTGGTCTTTTAAAATCCTGATTTCCTCTTTCAGCTGGTCAATAATACATTGACTCTCTTCATCAGAGAAGGTGTTTTGTCCAGTTTTCATTTTTTTCTCCAGGCGAGAGATATGGTCCTCGCGAAACTTTACAATCATGCGACTTGAGTGGATAAATTTTTCTTTCTGTCCCCAGGCCTCATCCAGTAGAGCCACTTTCTCCAGCAGCATCTGAGTAAGGAGACATTTCTGTTATCGCACATAGTTGTCAGAATGCATCATGTAATCTTGAATTTGAGAACATACCCTTTTCTCCTCTTCCCGTCTCTTCCAAAGACGAACTGCAGCAATAAACCTGGATTTGTACTGGACATTTTCCTGTGATTCAACTGGCCGACCTGCCGTTAAAAGATCATCTCAGTCACAACAACCTTGTTGTTTTGTAATAGATGTGTAAATAATGTGAAAGCACTTTTACCGGGTGGAACCTCGGGACCTCCTGGAGCAACGTCCAGTCGAGAGTCAACTGAAGCAAGCACCATTGCAAGCTGCTCCTTTAACTTTTTTACCTCAGCTTGCAACTGCCTCACATTTCCTTGGGTGTCTTCATTAACAATAGCCTAAATAATAAATTATGTGCTAATTAAATGTCAAAACTCACTCAAATTGAAAAAAATAATAATCATAATAATAAGAGTGGAGAAATCCTACTTTGTTCTTGATCAGCTTTGCTCTTTGGGCGAATTGTAGAGTGGACAGTGTTTCACCAAAGCACTTAGAACCAGGGTGGACATTAGCTATGATGCATGTTTTGGCATTTCCACCAAGAGAATCCTACAGGGAAAACATGCATTTCAGTACATATACATATACATAAATAAAAAATGGTCTTACCCTTAATAAAAATGTAAGCTTTGAATCTCTGTAGCAAATATGTCGATTCTTTCCATTGGACACGTCGACGAGAGCCATGATCACCTGACCGAGGCACATCAAAGAGCGGTTGATACTGCTGGCCTCCTGTAGACACCGAAGATTGCGGTAAGAAACACAAACGCCAAAAAGTGCGCTGAGCAGATGTGAGACGCTGCACCTTTAGCCGGGAGCCCTCTGTGTGAGTGTCCTTCTGCCTCTCTGATCCGGCCAGGTCCACCAGGTTCAGCTGGGACGTGCGGATGTTCACCACCTCGTTGACGGACTCTTTGGACTCCAGGGTCATGGTGAACACGGCGTGAGATCTGGACGACTCGCGGTTCATCGAGGTGGAAGCCACTCTGCGATTACGCCACCCCAAAGACAAAACCTGAAGAAAAATGGAATTGTATCCAAAAAGTTAGGTTCACAAGATGTTTACGGTCTTCTCTGTCAGCAGAAAAGAACTAAGATGAACTATTTTTATTTAAAAAAAAAAAGTTTGATTAGTTCAAGGATCAATATGTCATTTGCTATATTGATCGTGACAAACACCTACAGCTAGGATTCAAACCGATGACTTCTAACCAGTCAAGAAAAATGTTACATACCCTGACAGAATTTTAGATTTTTTGGCCATTTTAGAGAGAAAATGAATGATGACACAAAAACTTTTTTCCACTCATGTTAAATGGTTGTGTGAAGCCATTTATTGTCAAAAAACTGTCGTATTTTAATAACTGAAACCACCCAAATGACCTTGATCAAAAGTTTCCATATAGTGCACGTCGAAACAGCCACACCTCTGTATTTCAGCTGAAGTTATTCATGTTTTTTCCTTGCATCCTGAACAATTTTCTTGGTAGTTGCTGCCGAAATGTTTGTTGTTCTGGCTGACTGTGGTTTGGTTTCAACAGAATCCCTCATTTTCCACATTGATTAGAGTTTGAACACTGCTGATTGGCCTTCTCAATATCGTGGATATCTCTTATATCCATTTGCAGGTTTACAGTTAAAATATCTTTTCTCCCAGAATCTTTAACAATTATTTTTGCTTTCCTCATGACGCAGAAATCAGAAACGTTAGCACAGCACTGGATGAAAGATGCAAGGGTCTGTCAGGAGCTCACAAACAAGTTTCTGTTGTCATTATGCTTTGAAAAGAGTAAAGTTTTTTGACAATAAATGGCTTCACACAACCACTAACCATGAGTAATTTGTTTGTGTGTGATCTTTCATATCCTCTGGAAAATGTCCACCAAAAAATCCTAAATTCTACCAGGATATGCAAACTTCTGAGCACAACTGTACCTGGTAGGCTTCAACAGCCGAGTTAACAAACTTCTCCACAGCGCCTTCTACAAAGACGCCCTTCTTGATGTTTTCTCTGACGAAGAGGCTCGCTGAAGCGGTGTCAAGCAGGTCATAAATCTGTTCATTGTAGATCTCAATAAAGGAGCATTTGCAGAGGAAACTCCTGGCCTGTTGAGACTTGCATGAGGAGAAAAAAAGGTCAGTAGGATTGGTCCAAATAAAGTTTCATCTTACATTACATCAATGTTCAACTCACCCTTTCCACTTCCCTGTTTATGAGAAAAAACAGGTATTCAAAACTGCGAGGAATCAGTCCCCGCATCTCGTCTGTGAAATTATCCAACTCTGATGGACCTGGTAAAAATGTTTAGTTTAGTGTATACAGGGCTGCACATCATGAAAAAGAAATTCAATTTAAAAAGCATCATTCATTAGCGGTCTTGAATATTGCGCTGTGTGTATACTTGTAGTCTATTTTATCCTCACCAAGCATGGTAAACGTCTTCCCTGAGCCAGTTTGTCCACTGCAAAGGACATTTAAAGCTTAAAAGGGATGACATTCATGTACTAAAACAATTAAAACTTGCCAACAACTTACTATGCAAAAATAGTGCCGTTATAACCGTTCATACAGGATTCAACAATGTTCTTCGCAACACAAGAAAATACAGCATCCTGAGGAGAGTAAAGAATGCAATAGATATAATTGCCAACTCACAAAATCTTGTTTTCATAAAGAGTGAAAATCAAAAATATCAACACAAATAAACCTGAGTTATGTTCATATCAGCAACGTGGTCATAAGTAAATATCCGAGGCTGTGGTTTTGAGAGCAGCCGGATGGTGTTTGGTGAAGTGACGCTGAGACACAGGCTCTGATCCCCATCTGTGGTGAGGCCTGTGCCCTGGGTGAGAGGACGCACTCGCACAAACACTTGAATTGAGTCATTGTCACTGAAGAGAAAACACAAAGAACAGATATCAAATAAATGACTGCAATGACTTGATTAAAAAAGCTTAAATGGGAGACTTTGTTGACACATTACCCAGCAACAAGTTGCGATGAATCAGCCAATCCTGCAAACAGAATTTAAACAATATACATGATTTCCCACACATTTTCAAATTTCTTTCTTATAGAATAGCAAGGTAATTGCTGTATAATTCACAACCTGGGAGGGCATCTAGAAATTTCAACAAAACTTGTCCAAAGGGTTTGTCTAATGGATAAATAATATTTAAGACCATTATATGTGTATGTGTGAGGGTGAACAAATGTTTGAACATATGACTTTAGGGTAGTGTTGTAAATAATTGTGCAGAATGGCCCAACCAGGGACAGAAATTGTGGATTACCAATAGATATAAACTTTGTGCATCACATCAGCTGCAAACAGTGTTTTGTAACTATGTTTGATTGTGTTGTCCCAGTCAAATTAAATAAATGATTGGCTACATTTGTACAGACTGTTATTTCTAGTTAATAATACAAGCCAAGGTTCTCCAAAGCAGCTGAAGCCTGTACTGAACTGTTCTGGACAAGCTTCATAGACTCTTTTGTGTCCATCCTTGATTCAGTCCAGGAGCAGATAAGCATTCTTTGGAAAATTAGTTTTATACACTGTTGGCTTCGCCAGGTTTAGCATAATAACAACACTATGAAGGAAGTAGCAATAATGGCGTCTTCACTGTTAAAGGTTACAAGACAGCGTCTACTACTACAACAACAACAAAAAGTATAACGCAAAGGTTTCATGAAAAACCTCTACAATAATGCTAGTAGAAGCCAGCTTTGTTTGAACGTGCATGTGCAGAGTCTGCAGCAAGTTTCAACCAGCTCACCTGAAAATTCAGGTTACACATGAAGGCTATTGTAGGATTTACGTTATCACAATATTACTACGGTATTGCGATGCGATACACATTTACCTTTTCCATTTGCAGTCATCGTTAACTTTTGCCCTGTCCTAAGGAGATCAGGGCCAAAATGTTTACATGCTCCGAGAGCGAAATTGGCGGGTACGGTCTCTGTTCTACTTCTACGGTTCATAAGGTGAAGATACTTGATCACAGCGCCCCCTGTGATCGCCTGTGCGCCTCATGTTCATTTTCCGACTCAAAAGTCTTTCTTTAACTTATCTATTTCTCGTTTGCAAATCACACCGAGAAGAGAAAGCATGTGTTTTGCAAATCCAGACCATTATATAAAAGGGTTAAACAAGAAACAAAATGAAACGACAAATATATTATTTTTTATTTCGTTTTACCAATGCCATAGACACACCCTAACCAAATGCAGAAATCCATCCATCAATCATTCATTCAGTCATTCAGTCATTCAGTCATTCAGTCATTCAGTCCGTCAATCAAGCAAGCAAGGAAGCAAGCAAACAGAAATGAATAAAGACTTTTATACTTTTGGGCATAAAAAGATGAAAATATATTTCTAAAAAACATTGACAAATGTTGTACTTGATCAGTATTTGATAGTGATTGGATTCACAAACCTGCCATGTACAGAAATCTGCATTTGTCACAGTTACCAGAACATCACCTCAATTTAGACTATTGTGATGTCACGTGAACGCAACCTAATATCAGTTTATTTACTTATTATTTCTACATTCCAACATTAATTGTTTTAATTATTATCTTACTGTAATATTATTTTTCCATCTTTTAGTTTTCTCGAGGCACGTGAACAGAAGGTTTTATACGTCACATCCGGTCTTCAATGCCATTGGCTGAAGTCTGTTTAATGTGGCTTTTTCTGAGCGCTCATTGGTTCAATTCAAGACTTTTAAATTCCAAACGGTTGTCTTCGGCAGAATGTGCAGTTCCCCTCATTTCTTCAAAGCCCTTCATGTTGTTGTCTGCTTCGTAAAAGATTCCCAAACTAGGGTCATTTGAGGTACGTGATTGCTAATATTTTAACTCTACGGAACATATTTTTAAGTTTAAAGAAAGTTTAGTCAGACATTTCGAAATTCGGTGCTTTCAAAGATAAAGACTAAAGTTGTGTTTCTTTAGCGTTACGTCATTCACACGCTACTTTGGTTGGTTTAGCTTGTACACTGGCAGCTCTAACTACGTCGCTCGTCACAATTTTATACAGTTATGGTTAATTTTAGATTTTTGGTAAGCTTTATAGCTAATCCTCATGTCATGGGCTTCAACTGAACTGAGCCACATGACAACAAAGGGCGTCTCTGTTGTGTTCTTGTATAGAAATATTCCTCTTCTGACAATCTGTTTTAGTATTTGCTGAAGTTCCAGTCTTTGTGTCAAACTGTATATAGAGCAAAATTATAGGGTTATGCTGGTTACATATCGCCATATCGCCCAGCCCTAATGCAGACACTGGAGAAGTTTTTGGTGATCCATGCTGTTTTGTGAAATATAAACTCTGCATTATTATCAGCTTGGTGCAGCATGACATTTTCTGACAGAAACCATGAGTAAAAGTCTGTTTGTTTGAGTAGGATGAGCTCTGTTGAAGTGAATGATGAGAATCGAGTGGTGTCTTCCCTCGGAGGAAAGAGCAGTGCCATGAATGAGGATATTTTTGCTGTGGGAAATCCAACTGGAAGGCCCTCAATCCTGCGCCAGACTGAGAATTTACCCAGCAACAGTGTGCCTAAGGGCGTGAAGGTACGTTAGTGAAACCAGAAATCCTTTACTAACAACCACCGATTTGCTCATATTTGTTGAATAAATGTGAGTACTGACCGCAATGCACATACAGGTTTGTTTTCAGACTCCAAGGAGAGATCCTGTCACAAAAAGAATTGTCTCCCCCTCTAAGATGTCAAAGATGACCAGCGTTGATGAATGTACCAAAACCCTGGAGTCATTAAATCTGGAGAAAATGGAGTAAGCATACAATGCCTTATTTACCCACTTACGTATTTGTTTACTTTCTATTCTGAATCAGCTTTACAGAAATTTAGAGATCAACTTGCTGTAAACCATACTATAGAAGTGTAGTAGAGGTAGAAAAGCAAGAGGTCCGAGGCACTATGTATATACAAATGTAGCGTCTTCATCAGGGCTTCATGGTCAAGTTTATCTTTGTTTGTATGTGACGGCACCTGTATCTCACAATTTTCAATATCTTTGAGCCAAGTGAAGCCCTCTGTATTTTTATGCCTTTTTTATATTGTAATATTGTTATATTGAGCTGCTCTAACATCTACAAATATACTTTTCTTTAAATTGTGTAAATGCACCAAAATAAGTTATTATTATTTTTTTTTTCTAGAGTATCGAATCCAGATATGGCTGACCAAACCATTCCAACAGCAGGTAACCCATAAAAACCAGTACACTATTGTTAGGTTAGGGCTACATGATTTTGGAAAAATGCCCAATCACAAAATCTTTGAAAAGAATTGCCATTTAGATTTTTATATACAACCCATGGAGACAGAATAATGTTGTTTTGCGAAATTCTGTACTACGTTAACAGTTGTCTTCATGACCTTCAAATCAGATATAATGTAGTCAAAAGCTTGGCCATAATTGTATTGACAATATATATTTTTTTTCTCTCTTCTTGCTCAGAGGATGAATTGCCACTTCCTAGCAGAGGGGAATACCAGCTGAATTTTGAAAACCTTAATGCTCTCAACCCTTTTCAATCCTTGAATAAGATGGCCATGTCCCCAGTGCCACCTGCCACAGAAACTCCTCCTCCATTTTCTTACAAGGCAAGCCCGAGTTTAGCCAACACTGAGTCTGCTCTGGATGAGACGCTGCCTTTTAGCCCCTCTGTGGAGAACTCGTTGAATGCTACTGTAGACATCAGCTCCACAGAGAGCAGTGTGGTGACTGTGTCAAAGAATTCAGCAGAAGCTCAACAAGAGCCTTGCGACGACTCCCTAACCCCCAAACCATGTGAAGGTGAAGAGAAGGCTGCTGAGGAGTGGCCACTGCCAGCTAAAGGCTCATACACTTTTGATTTTGACAACCTCGATGCAGTGAATCCTTTCCAGACCGGTGGCTCTAAAATCCCAAATTCCCCACCTGCATGTAAGCACTCTCCACCTGAACAGGAAGTGCTGTCTGTAGCGCAAGTGAGTCCCACAGAGCCTGACCTGGGGCAAGAAATGTCCAGTCAACCTGTAGTGCAAGTGAGTCCCACAGAGCCGGATCTGGGGCAAGAAATGTCCAGTCAACCTGTAGTGCAAGTGAGTCCCACAGAGCCGGATCTGGGGCAAGAAATGTCCAGTCAACCTGAGGCAAAGCCTATTGCAACAGTTGGTCCTATTTCTGCAAATACAAATGTATCGACTGAACCGGAGTCTCTGTCTGACTCCTCCATGGATAAAGGCAGTGCTGTTAAACTTGAGTTCAATTTTGATGACAATGCTGACAAAGTAAAGCCACCCCCCAAAAAACTGGGTGGAAAAAGGCCAACAAGCCAGAAAGTCTCCAAAAATGTAAAGCCTGTGAAGGAGACAGAACCCAGGGTAGAATCTGCGGAGGCCAATGACGAGGTGCCCATTTCCAAAGGATCATACTCATTTGACCTCTGCAAGTTTGATGACCCGTACTTCAATCCCTTTGGTTCAAAGTCCGCTATTTGCAATTCGCCCAAAGGTGATGTAAAGACCAGTCCAGAGTCTGTCCAATCTACACAGGTGAAGGAGGATGAGCCTGTACAGTTGGAGGGGTAGGTTCATGTGGATAATTTTTCTTATTTTAAAAAAATCTAATTGGGAATGCACTTAACATTTGTTTTCCTCCTTACTGTAGCATTACTGAGAGTCAACCAGTTGATCAGCCCAGTCCCAAAGAGGTGTGACATTTGAAATCGTTTTTCTTGTACTGTATTTCATATTTGATCTCCAACTGGATTGAACCTAATTTTCCTTTGTGTAAAGGATTTCACTGTGAAGGCTGTCCCTGAAGAGGGCGTTCCTCCTGAGGCTGAGCACATGAGTTTCTCAGAGCCGAAGTCACAAGGGAGCCTGCTGGAAGAGGAGTTTGTCCCAGGAGCTACATGTAAGTCTAAAATTTTAAATTCGTAAGCAGGGACTGTTCAAACCCGGTGTGGTCTTTTGATCACCACACAAATTTTTCCTATAAAGTGTAGCTGCAGCATGTGTAATATTCCTTAATGCCATCTGTAGAATTCAACCCTCGGTAATAGGGATGTCACGATTCTAAATATTTCAGGGCTGTAGAGTACAAAAGCTACAGATACAAAAACTCTTTTACCCCTGTATCTGTTTCTCTTAACAAACATAGATATCTATGAAATGTATTCTAATTCATGCTTTTCATCATTGTGTGCAATATAAGGCTATTCTTTTGGGACTCTTCCTTTGGCAAAGTAATGCTATTGTCATGCGCAGATGGATAAGATTTTCTCTGTACATTGGATCATTGCCGCTGACTTCATGTGTTTTTGGTGGAACACTGGATGCTGTTTCTCCAGTATTCCCCAGCGAGCGCCCTCAGTTAGGACACAAACGCGCTGCAGCTCATGATTTACCTACCGCAAGCTTTCATAACCGCGGTAATTGTAAAAATCAGTTCATCTCAACAGCCCTACTCTGGAAAGTATGCATTTCTTTAGATGAAGTTTTAAAGCATCACATCATGTCAAATTACAAATATTTCTGGGGAATGTTTTATAACCTGTGGTGTTGATGCTTTACGGCTTTTTTCTGTCCAATCTATAGTCCTGGCCAATGACTTTGAGGGGCAGATCGACTACCTGGAGCAGTTTGGGTCCAGCAGTGTAAGTATCTTCTATATACTGTTACTAGGGCTGGATACTGTTCAATTTATTCATATATTTTTTTCAAATATACCAGTACTTGCAGTACTTTGTTTACAATACCTATACTACTGCTCTAAAGTTTGGGGTCACTATTTACATTGTATGATTCTCATTGTGTAGGATTTCTTTTTTTTGTTTTTTAAAGGGTGAAATGACTCAAATGTTAATATTCTAGATTCTTCTAAATAGCCACTCATTATTCCTTTTGTTTTTTTGTTTTGTTTTTTGCATTCATTTTCTCAGTGAGCTTCATTAGGTCGTGACCTGAGATGGTTTTGAACGGTCTGAACTGAAAACCATTTCTGGTGACTACACTGTGAAGCTCATTGAGAAAATGCCAAAAGTATGAAAAGCTGTAACCAAGGCAAAAGGTGTGATTTTGATTTTATTTTTTGTTTAAAACATAATTCCATTATGTGTTCATGGATAAATTGAATGTAGATGAGAATCAACAATGTAAATAGTGACCCCAAACCTTTGAGCGGTAGTGTATACCTGAACAATACTTTTCGATGCCTATGCTAAATCATTGGCCATGTAGAACCATAAAACAATAATGGTAATTTATTCAATAACGTTGAGTGTCTGGATGCATTATTGTTAGTATTATGCAAAAAAATCTTTTTTTTCTGACTTGTAACTTTCTTTATTGCTTAAAGAAAAAAAAAAATATAT
>OMNZ01015692.1:0-14374 GCA_900303255.1 Lesueurigobius sanzi | reverse complement strand
CCCTCGGTGGAGCGTTTACCCGCCCACACCTCCCTCCCTCTCTTTCTCACCCTCCCTCTATTGAGGTTTCTCTTGCTCTTGTTGACTTAAACACATGATCAAGCCTGAGAACACCATCCCAAATGTGAAATACGGGGGTGGCAGCATCATGTTGTGGGGTTGTTTTGCTGCAGGAGGGACTGGTGCACTTCACAAAATAGATGGTATCATGAGAAAAGAACATTATGTGGAAATACTGAAGCAACATCTCAAGACATCAGCCAGGAAGTTGAAGCTTGGCCGCAAATGGGTCTTCCAAATGGACAATGACCCAAAGCATACTGCCAAACTGGTTACAGAGTGGCGTAAGGATAACAAAGTCAATGTTTTGGAGTGGCCATCACAAAGCACTGACCTTAACCCTATTGAAAATGTATGGGCACAGTTGAAAAGGCATGTGCAAGCAAGACGGCCTACAAACTTGGCTCAGTTATACCGGTTCTGTCAGGAGGAATGGGCCAATATTCCTGCTAACTACTGTGAGAAGCTTGTGGAAGGATATCCAAAAGGTTTGACCCAAGTCTTACAGTTTAAAGGCAATGGTACCAAATACTAATGAGCTGTATGTAAACTTATGACTTTCAAGAAAATAATTTTAAAAAAGTCTAAAAAATTATTTTTGGCATTATTCTGGCATTTAGCAAATAGAAATAATTTTGGTTATCCTAATTGACCTAAAACAGGAAACGTTTATTTTGATTTCATGTCAAACAATGACAAAAAAAATGTGTATGTGTCTTTTTATACAGTGTATGTAAACTTCTGATCTCAACTGTATACAGATACTGTATATATACATTCACAGTCCTGTGAACACAAAATGAAATTGTCTGCTTGTCGTCCTAAACTTCAAAGCTTGGAACTTTGACCCAGACAGGACAGGAACATGTTGAGGTCAAGACACTCAGCTCTGTGTGTGTTAGCAGCTTGTGTTGTTAAGTGCATGGGGCTTGAGTCAATGGTTTTGAGAAACACTGTCTCAGTTGTGAGCTGGAGTCAAAATGGCTGCCATGGCACCTGAGTGTGACATGCCATGGTGTGTCCCAGTTCAGAGGAGAGGGAAAAGGCACGTATTATGTGCAAAGGGCGAAAGGCCTGTATTTAACTTCATATTCTTCTGTTTCTTTGCCTTTTCACTATTGGGTTACCAAACACAGGAAATCGCTGGCATTGCTTGCCATGATCTACACAATATAGGGGATTGGTTTTACTGTGGATGCCCACACTCCAGCTTTCGAAAATGAAAAAAAAAAAACTCTTGCTCGAGTGACCCCACCTTTCCCACTGTTTTGTAGCCAAAATGTAGTTTTTGGTGTCCTGACTTTCTATATTGAAATATGCACTTCGTTTTCGAAAGTAAAACAACAATTGAAATAGAGCTTTGACAGGCTTTTAGTATGTTTTATTTCTCTAGTCCGTCCCACCATGTCCCACCGCATAACCTTAACCTATCCCAGTTTTACTATGAGATTGTCGGGGGGGGACTCCACTGGTTGAAATTTAACTTTATCTTTGTCTTTATTATTTCCCAGAAGCTTAAACCGTTCAATTGTAAATGTAAAGATCCTTAGGTTCGTAATCAAATCTAATGTGTGTTGCTTTTTTTTTATTCACAGATAACACTGAGAGCATCATCGACTATGAAGACCAGTTCACAGAACCCTACAAACAGCTCAAAGTTCAGGATAAGACTCAAGGCCAGGTCTACCAGGAAGCGCAGGACGCAGTCTTTCAAGAGCCCTCCTTCGATGTTGATGAGGTAGAGCACCAGGATGAACAAGCTGCATTGGACGACCCTGGAGAGTCAGTCGATCTGAGTAAAAAACTGGATGAAGCTGCTTTGGGAGAGGAGCAAGCTGAAGAGGGCGGTGTTGGAGATTTTATTGTGAATCAAAGCTGGAGCCAGGAGAGGACAGAGGTGGTAAGGACTGAGGAGGTACCAGCTACACACTCTCCTGTCTCACTGCTCTCACAGAAACACATGTTCTGGTTTCCGTCCGAGGCCTTTCAGGAGGGACATCCCGTCTCGACAAACTCCGCCACTCAGAGCTCCACGGGGGTCCAGTCGAATGAGAGCAAGGAGCTGGAGAGCAAGGAAGAAGACCCGCAGCACACTGTTGACCTTACGGATCAGGCGGGGACATTTGACAGCCACAACGACAGCCGGAGTCACGAACACGACACCCTCGACAGCCACCCGGACGAGAGTGACGACCACGTGACCATTTACATACCCACTCAGCACAATGTGGACCTTTCCAGCGAAGATCACGATAGAGACCGCCACGATGACCACTATGACATGGGAGAGAACGAGGAAGACCGTATCCGGGTCCGCTACGACAGCCGGGATTATGATGGTCCGGAGCAAACATATGAGGAGCATGAAAGTTATGAGGATCACACAGAGCACCCGGATTTGTCCCATGAGCATGTGGGCCATGATGACCACGAAGACCGAGAGGAGCCGTATGATCCGAACGATAATGACAGCTATGAGGACAACAGTCGCCAACATGTGATTTTTACGATGGACGGGGAGCGGCAGAATGTATCACAGAAGGCCACAGGGGCCAAAGCCACTACTGATGACACGTGGCTGGATGGTTACCCGATTGTGCAAAAAGAGGCTGGGCAGGATGCATCCACGACACAGATAGCGCAAGTCACAGCAAATCCAAATGAGATAGATGCTTTTCTCAATACGGGATTTCCAAATACAGAGCCTGGTGTAGATCAATTGGGGAAAGAGGAGGCGACCGCTGCAGCCCGGCCGGACCCTTCGGACTCTCATTCGTACTTCGACACTGTAGACTATGACACCCAGCAGGCTGCACCCACCAACTCCTGGCTCGGAGACCTCACGGAGCACCCCTACCTGGATCAAGGGCCTGTCCCGCCTCTGAAAGACCTGGATGTCCTGGCTGGGGACAGAGACGTGGAGGAGCACACCATTGACAATCTGCCGGGTGAAACGGGTGAACGGGGGGAGGTGGAGGGGGAGAAGGGGGTGGTGGAGCGGGGGGAGGGGGAGCGGGGGGAGGCGGTGTGCGCGGATGAGAACTGCCCCCCTCCGAGTTCATTGCGCAGAGGCCCGACCATTGCCGCCATAATCATAGCCGTGTGCGTGGTGGCTGCAGCGGTCATCATGGGAGTGTGGTGTTACCGGCGGCAACTGCAGAAAAGCTCAGTGTACGAAATGAACGGGAAAGGCCACAGTCACAAGAGACAAGGGCAACAGATGGAGATGCAGCAGAAAGTGTGAGGCAGCAGGAGGGGACACGGACTCATTTTGAAGGGGTAGGAATTTTCAAAGACACTGCTTACACTACTATCTATGTAAATATTTTGGGTTCATATTATAAATGAAATTAATGAATGATTTCCCATGGAAAATACACACATAAGATAAACATGGCCCTGAGCCAAAGTCACGTACAGTAAACATGAAACATCTCCCATCTCTGAAATAATAAAGTGCCATTGTTATGTAGCGGTGCAACACTTATATTCTGAAGGATAAAGAAAATCAATATGTTGAAATATTCTGTACATGTATACATTGATTTAGCTTTTTGATTAATTTTCTTCTTAAGTAACTGTCCTTATCCACAATTAACTATTGGCCAATGGGAAGTAAAAGAATATTTGATGGATTTGGAATACTATGTTTGTACAGCTATTGCAGTATTGAGCAAGTGTCAGAGAACCCTGCCCAGGTTTCGGATTTAGCCCCAAAGCATATTCTATTAAAATGGAAGGTGATTGCATGTTTCAGGTCAGTGCACTGAAGGTCCAGCTTGAGAAAAGCAATCAGAACCAAACTGCAGAGTCACTACAGGGGTTTTATAAACACACAGATGTTCAAACCACAGTCTTTAGACAGACATTAAGACAGACATTTAAGCATAAAGGACCAGAATCTTGTGAGGAATGGTAAATCTCAAAATGTGACTTTCAGCATGAATGGTTGTGGTTTTGCTTGAATTATTATTGTAAAGTGTAATAAAGAAGTGCCATGTAAATAGTAGCTATATCGCTTAGAGTGTGTGTATAAACATGAATAAGGATGTAGCAGCAGGTGATGACTCGAAAACACTTATATAAATAGTATAATAAATATACGAACATTATCCTACACACGGATAAAACTGCCTTGTCTGGTTGTGTTTGTGAAACTCCCTAAAAAACTTTTTTTATCTGGTGTACATTTTACCTCCTGTTTCACAGGGTAAATTAACTTTCTCCACTATTTCTTTTCATAGTTTTCTTTACAGCCACATGCACCGTTGGGAAGCTGCAAATCATGGCATGTGCCTCGTTTGTCTCTCTGTTTCCGCAGTAATGCTTACTTTCATCTCAGACTAAAACATGTCTGGACAAATTGTACAACACTGTATACAACAATAAAGGTTTTAACATGTGCCCAATGTTTTTAGTAGCTTGTCACACTATAATAGCATAAAATGTCATACTGTAGTAATGATGGTAATTACATGGAAACAGGACATACTTTTTTTGTGGTACTGCAATCTAATCCTGACTTAGTAAAGACTAAATTGCCAAGCAAAATGGTTCATACATGTAACGTTGAAACAGAGTTGGAAAGTCTATATTAATCATTCATTCATTCATTGTTACTGAGATGTGAAGTGCAACCATTTTATTCAATAGGACCAAATAATGAATCATAGAATCCAGTCAGACAGTATTTTCAGTTATGGCGTAGGTTAAAAAAAAAAAAAAGAACAGTGCTTTGTGCCACTGGAAATTGAGAAAAGATGAGTAGGGATGGTGGAAAGGAGCAGGGAGGAGTGATACAGAGCAAATGTTCCCTTGTGTTTTTTAACATCGACATGTGACAAACTGCACTGAGCCTCAATGTTCAAACATTAAACAACTGTTTTCTCATCATGTCTCTTTGCATATGACACAAGTTAATCTTTTACTTATCAATATATACACCAATGTTTCTTCCCTTTCATGTTGATTATGTGTTGGTAAATTTGACCATTCTCACAACAAAACCACATTAGACGAGATACATTTTCATAAATGATTTTATTGAAAAAATCACACATCTCAAAACAATACAGAAAATGGCTCTCAAATCTAAGTCATCATTTGTTTGAAGTCTGGCCCAGTTGATAAGTTATTGCTTGTATCTGAAACGGCGGTGGCCAATCAGTGCTTCTTACAAAAATAATAAATACACGCTGTGCAGTGTCTGCTTTGGTATTCGGGTTATTCAGAATTTCAGCTGTTCAGGACTATTCATCGTCATCCAGAAACTCGTCTATAAACTCCACAACCTCCCCCTGTGAACACACAACCCACACAAATGACCCTTACACAAGCTTTATGACAGGGTACATACACTGGTTTAAAAAGGGCAATACAATCATCATTTCAAAGCTAAGGACCTTCATAATTCAGTCACTAACCTGGAGGTCTGCACTGGTTCTAACTAGGACTAGAGTGGGATTTTGGAAGCGAGAGAGAAAGCCCTTTAAGGTGAACTACATACTGGTTTATGCAACAAGATATGGCAACCGAAAAAGTGGCAATTCTGCTTTCAAATTGGTTCATCATTTTGAGAACGAAAACAGACAATGCAAACATAAACAGCTTTTATGGATAATGGTTCTACAATCACAAGTCAAAATGACAAATGTTTAATATTTGTTTCCAAGGACGGCCCTGTCTAACAAGCAGACTATGCAGCTGCTTGCAGTCCCGAGACCACCGGGGGGACCCCAGTGCATGTGCATACATTTGTTCTACATGGGTTTTGTGCCACATACCTTTGCCTAACTAAAAGTAACTAGTACACTGCAACAATAAATCGAGAAATAACTAAAATTTTAAGAATTTAGTAAATTTGTCCTTGATTTGAGTAACTATTTTCAAATTAAGAAATAACAATCTTATTTTAAGTAAATTAAGACTGTTTTGAATGCAATGGTATCTTTTTTTGTTAATTAAAGAGTAAAAAACTTATCCCATTGGCAGATTTCTTGAAATTAGTTACTCAAACGAAGGGCAGATATACTAATTTTAAGAAACTTTTATCTCATTTCTAGATTTCTTTTTGCAGAATCGCAGAATTGATATTGTCTCAGTTATGGGAATACTGTATCTACTGAAATGAAATTGAAGTTGCGAGGGCCCCATTACATAATTCCGTCTAGGGCCCTGTGAATGCTTGGGCCAGCCCTGCATGTTTCCTTCATATCAGAAGAAACAGAATACAAACCTGTACATACCCCACATTTAATCTGACATTTTGTTTAACACGAATGAGCCATCATCATCAACATATACTCGTAATTCTAAAAGGTATGCTATAAGAGCAAAGGCAGCTCTCACATAAAAAAGCACGTGCCTGAATTTGAATATTGCCCTGGTGGCTATATAGAACTTTTGCTGCAATAACAACAGCAACTGCAGGTGTCTTGCTGCCACCTCCTGGTTGTCTTCCTGCATACGCTGAAAGGACAAGGCCTGAATTGTTCTACTATAATGCTCATGTGACCCACAGACAAATAAAGATGTTTTACAGGCATAAGCCCCGGGCAGGCAAGAATTGGCTCCAAATATGTTATGCTTTCGGCTGTTTTTTTTCATTGTTTCTTACTACAACACAGACTCAAGCCAATCCTTCTACTTTGATTGAAAACTAACCCTAACCCTGACTGTTTTTATGGACCTCCAATGAGCATAACATGAAAACTTTCTGGAAGGAACACTGCAGTAACCCATTCACACCAGAATAAAGACAAACCCTCACCTCATCGTCACTCATCAGGCGCTGTCTGGCAAAGTCTAACATCTGTAGCTGCAGGGTTGTCTGATTGTGGTATCGCACTGCCTCCTAAACAGCAAAGACATATTTATACAGATGCTTACCGGTAATTAAAAATGTGTTTGCATGTTACCCCTCTGCATGCATAGGCCAGGATGAATGACAGTGTGACTGTGAGTGTGACTGTGCATGGGACAACGGATAGAAATTAACCTGTGGCTACAATTTGGTGTGACATTTTTACATTCATGATGCACTGTCCTGAACAAAATACACAAATATCAATAGAATAAAATATCTAAATTGTTTTTTTTTTTTTTTTTTTAGTTTACAACACAACAACACAAAGAAGATGACAACAGAAACAAAAAGGTGGGGCATTGATCCTCACAGCATGTCAGGAATTACAAAAAAAAAGCGGGAGAGATAACATGCCTCTGCTTGTATGCAAACCACCTGGACCAGCGTTGAAAGTAAAAATTACCCTGTAGTCGCAGAAAGAAAGTCAGCCTCTCCATCGAGTGCACCTCCTCCACAATCCCAAGCACTTGTTCCACTCGGGGGGATCCCCCTTAAGCTAGTTTCTTGTTACTGCCTTCTTAGTTGCAATCAAAATAATTTTGAAAAGGTATTCATCTTTTTTTGGGAACAAGTCCTTGGGTAGGAGACCCAGAATGTACATCTTGGGGATGTCACAAGCCACGTTGTCCCAAAATGATTATAATTTTGGACAAGTCCAGAAGATGTGTGAGTGATTGGCTATTGAGTGACCACACTGTCTACAACACTGTTGCTGGTGCCCCTGAAATTTGTTTGTGATGTGAGGTGTAATAAAGAATCTAATTAGACATTTCCACTCATATTCCCTCCACCTTTTGGAAGATAAGATAAGATAAAACTTTATTGATCTCACAATGGAGAAATCCACTTGCTACAACAGCTCTTATGACAGGATCACACAGGGGGGTGCAAAAAAAGTTACGATATGTGCCATCAAAGAAGAAGACAAGCCTGTTTGTTGTGTGTTGCACATCAAAAGTCAATCACTCTCTGATAAATCAACATTCAATTCTGTTTCCCATTTTGGATTTCACGTATAATGTATTGTTACCCTAAATATCTAATTTTTTTATAGCATGGCCCTACTGTTATATATAAGTAGCCTCTTAAATCACTGTTCTACAATATAGTAGCATTAATTAATGATGTTTGGATCCATAAACTATGTTAACTCTCTTTGTGGATCGCAGCTTTATGAGAAGATCAATACAGCTGCCCATTAACTGAGGTTTTATTGAGAGGACAAGTGGTTACTTCAGTTGCTGCCGATGTTAAATGTAAATCATCAATTTGTCTTACCGATCTGGGCAGGAAATCCTCATCTGTCAGATCCCATTGTTTTTTGTGATACTGGTAATACACTACATTGTTCTTCATAACCTCATCACTGGCGTCGAACAGCATGTAACTCGTCGCACAGGGCACTGCGTTTTTCAAATCCTTCACTAAGAAATGAAAAAGAAATTGCTTTAATAGGAGACAATTCGACACAATAAAAGGAAATACAACGACATGCATCGTAGTATAATGAGATTTGACACATACATTTGTAATAGGCAAACTGCAGGTAGTGGTACATTGTGGCGACAAACTTTTCCACAACAAACCCTCCTACAACAGGCGTGAGATCGCTTTCACATTTCACTTTTCGTTCTAGGACCTCAATATAGTGATCTGTCAGGAAAAGTGAGGAGAGATTTAAAAAAATAAACACACTTTAAGTATGTTTTTAAAAGGTAGTGAAGAATACTGACCAGCTATAGATGGGTAGAAGTCTTTAAAGTCTTTGACATCTCGTGGTCCCTCGGATGCAGCCAGACACTCATCGTAGACTTTAAAATAGTCTCGAAGGGCAAGCTCCATGTCTGACACCGATGTACGGAAGTTGTCTCCATTGTAGGCTCTCACTGCTCGAACAAATAATGTCTAAACAAAATAACACACATTTAAAATATTAGGATTGTAGTTTTACAAATAAAATATTATAACAAGTGATGATGTTCAGATCATTCTTTCAGCCGTAGTACTCCAAATATGATGATTAAATACTTTGTGTAACAAAGTAACATATTGCACAGCTTCATGCCTGTTATGTGCTGGGGGACATGGGATATGACTAAATTAAATAAAGCACTTACCTCATATGATTTACTCTCCAGGTCTTTAAGATGCTCGTCCGATCCAGGCAAGCTCTTGTAATAAGCCATATTTCTTTGCATCATCTCGTCATCTGGATGCTTCAGAAGGAAGGTGTGGGCTGCGGACACTGCCTTGGCCAGGTTATCTGACTGTGGTGTACAAGATAGAAAGTCACACTTAGAGCATTTCATCATTTGCTTTTTAATTCATCCTAACCTTACTAACATGGGTATTACACAACTATTAAATAGTCTACAATCCACTGTGAATGTCAATTCAAATCCAAACATAACAATAAAAGGTCCATACAAGAAAGACACATATAAAACAAATAAAAAAGAAATAAGTTAAAAGTTAGTTTTATTATTTTTTTAAGTATATTTTTTCAGACTGCTATGCATCGTGGCATGCTAAATGACGCCATTACGCAAACGTGACGCTCTTGAGGCTACTTAAGTGAAAATTTTATACATATGGGCCCTGGCCCCTGACGGAAGTGTGTGATTTAGCATGAATCAACCAATATTGACGTGTTTCACCCCAATCTGTACAGTTACAACAAAATGTTAAGGACTGACATCAGCAGCTTCATTCCCCACAGGGCCATTGCATAATAAACCCACTTACTTTGAAGTATGCATACTGGAGGTATCTGTATGGCTCTCTTCTATCAAACTCGTCTATGGTTTCTCTGCTGGGCAGAGTCTGTCTGAAAGCAGGTAACCCCTGTTTGCACCGCTTCAGACACTGCGCCCGTTTCATGACGTTTCCAAAAGAGCGCAGTTCAGGGAATTCCGCAAACTTCTCCTCGTCGTCCAGCCTCATGGAGCTACAGTTAAGGTTGCAAAAGGCCTCGCTGTCCCTCAGGAGTCGGTACAGCCTCAGGGACACCTCAATATACTCCACGGTCTCCTTCCACTTCTCCCCCGTGTACTGGTCCAGTGCGTACTTGTAAGCGGACTCCAGAGGCATCAGCTCCTGCCTGGGGAAACTCCTAAAGCTGTACTTTTCGTATTGAGAACGAACTCCGGCGAATAAAAGCGCCAGTAAAAGTGTTGGGAAAAGCTGGAAACAGCCAGTGGATGCCATGTTTGGAATTTTGTAAACGGAGAAGCTCCAGAGAAGATCGGGCAAAGCTAGGCGTGAGTTTGTGGGACCGCCTCAAGTTCCATCATGTATCCGGACAAAAGGCACCCTCCCCCGGGCAGCAGCAACAGGCAGAAGCAGAGGCTTTTGGCGGCTCCTCCCACACAAACGCAACTTAACAACTTAAAAATCAGTTCAGTTGTTTTATGCTTTCAATTTGTGAACCCCAACATAATCCCACCATTTAAATTGCATAAATCACCAATAGAAATACAACTCACTTATTATAACACCGTAGATGTAGGGCTAACAGCCCAATTACCCGCAAATCACTAATTAGACCCCGGTGTTTAGTGTAAACACGCCCCTTTACCATTGCCACGTAGAATCATTTAAACCCCATTAGGCGCTGCACACTAGGCATGTAAAATGTAAAGTTTGAATTATCCAATCAGTGCACATTTGTTTAGCCCTCGTCTCAACATTTTTACCTTATATTATTATAATTATTATCATTATAAGTATAAGTAAAAGAAAACTGAAGAGACATTTTTGGGGGCCCACGTACCACGTTGACACATCACAGAGGCCGTACTGCGCAGGAGCAATACGTGGTGCCCCCAACTATCCTATTGAAAACCAAACGGTGTCAAGTTACCTGCACGTAGAAAGTAGTGGCAGGAAAATGGGGCTCTGGTAAAAAAAAAAAAAAAAGAAAAGAAAATAAATAACATAAAATGGGGTTCTGATGGGCTAGGGCAATAAAAACCACAAGGCAAAACAACTCATAAAACACGAAAGCCCAGCACTGACATCATAAATCTCACTGACTTTGATCTGAGGTGAAATCCAACAATCTTAAGTAGTCTCCAGTTAAGCTTTTATTGTAACGGCTTAACAGGAAGTTGCCTTTATTGGCGTGACTTGACACGTGATCGTTCCTGCCCCGGGACTTTGGGCAGGACTTGACTGCAGGAGTTGAGGGAGGCAGACTACCAGGAGAGCGCTTTGCACACCTTGAAGATAAACTTTTTACGTTTTTGCAAGTTTAGGGGAAATGACTCAGTTCGTGCAGCTGGCGCTGTGCCTTGCCTTTCTGGTGACATTCGCCGCCTGCAATGCTCCTCACATCCCGTTAGACGACATCTTCATTGAGAAAACTTTCGTGCCAGAGCGGTGCGTGCGCGCAGTCAAAGTGGGGGATTATGTCAGATATCACTACATCGGCATGTTTCCCGATGGCACAAAGTTTGACTCCAGGTGTGTACACTTTTCCCCTCCCTTTGTCCTGAACGTTTAAGTTGAGTCCAAAGTTGCTATCAGTGACAGGCTAGCAGCGTGCGTAATGCGTAAAATTGAGCCATGTAGAGGAGCCACGCAGGCAGGATGAAGCTGATGTAGGGATGTATGGACTGTAGACTTCTTTTCACTTTACCTAAGTCAGTAAACTCTTTCACATTCTTTACCCTCAAAGCTTTACAGTAAGCTTTTTGTCTATTTTGAGTTTTATTTCCTCATAGTAATTTAAGTATTATATATAGTATAGTATTTATATATATATATATATATATATATATATATATGTATATGTATATCCAGCTGCTGACCTGTACCACCAAACCCAATATTTTACTGTTCAGTTAACTTCATCAATTATTATGACATACTACCACTCTATACTATATTTCTTGTACAGAAATAGCTTTATAGCCCAGCAATTTCTTATCAGCAACCAACTGGCTTTAAATCTTTGTCAATTTAATGATGTACATGGATATATTTTTAACTTTGCATTTATATTCACCCTGATGTTCATGTTTGCACGCAGTTATGACCGGGGCAGCTCCTACAACGTGTTTGTGGGTAAGAAGCAGCTGATTCAAGGAATGGACAAAGCTCTGGTGGGGATGTGTGTCAATGAGAGGAGTCTGGTCAAGATCCCCCCTCACCTGGCCTATGGCAAACAGGGATACGGTATGTAAAGGTTTATCGAGTACTTGTACACGTCAATAACACATCCTATGTAACTGCACACAGAATGCAATATCCCACATAAATCAGAGACAGTCATTAAGAGTAAAATTACAGGGTTTAGAAGTATTGTTTTGGGGTGCAGCCCATTGAGTAATCACAGGAAGTTGTAAAATGTTTTTGTCTGATTATGGCCAGACCACCTTGAGAGATCTGGCGTACCACCTTACCTGTATGGGAGACTATGAGAGAATTTGTGATGGGATAGATGGCTCTTTGATGGGAGCCGAATCTTTGGGATCCGTTCATTTCAAAGAGACGCTCAAAAGACTGGCTCTTTTTTACATAGCTGATTTTAAAGACGGTGCCCAAAAATTTGTATTCTCCCAGACCTAATCGCTGGGACACCTATTCATTCAAATTAGCCACACCTACATTGACACGGATTTTTGAAAAGTGTGTATGAAAATAAAACTTTGAACAGCAGTTAATAACGAGGCGCTACTACTCGCTTAAATAATGTTGGGTGCAAAAGGTTGAGAGCTCTCTTGAGTTTGTTCCTGGTAAATTTGTATAAAATGTTATGAAAAACAGGACCAAAGAGCTGATTCGGTCATGAACATCACTAGAGAGAATAATAGGAAGCTTCTTCTCTTACTTACAGCCATACTAGGATGGTAATGTACATCTGTAAAGTGTAAATCTACCCATTCATGCTGTTGATTTGTGTTAAATATGTTATGTTGTTATATTTGATATTTATTTATTTTATGCATGTGCTTATAGTATTATTATTATTCAATATCTACATGCCGTAACATAGGATTAACAATTACTTGATACAGAAGTACACTTTGAGTCACATGTCCAAAACGTTCATGTGATATAGGGGATTTCAGGTTTACAAAACAACACAGGCCGTATTTTCGCAGGTTAGATGACTTAAGGTGCCCACACAGGATTTTAAATCTTTTGAGACTAAAGATCTGTGCACAGACATCACACACTTAAGGACAGACATGAGGACACACATATACACACATGAGGAGTGTGGCTGAAGGTGGCTGACCGTAACAGGCTCAACAAACTCATCCGGAAGGCTGGTGATGTTGTGGGTGAACAGGTGGACTCCCTTACCACTGTTATGGATAGGAGGATCTTGGGGAAGACCAGGTCCATCTTGGGGAACTCTCTTCACCCTCTGTACAGCACTCTGGAGGGTCTGAGGAGCATGTTCAGTGACAGACTGCTCCTGCCCAGATGCTCCACAGAGCGCTACAGGAGCTCTTTCCTCCCAACAGCCATCAGACTGTACAACTCCTCTCTTTGAAAGATCCTTACTATTTGCACATCAACTTGAAATTTGTAATTGTATTTTTATGGTCCCAGTAGCACTTTAGTATTGTTTTATTATTGGTGGTGTTTTAATGTTATTGATGTTTTTAATGCTTTACTATTTATTGGAGCTGCAGCAATTGATGAATTTCCCATGTGGATCAATAAAGTATTTCTATTTCTAGGAGTCCCACCACAGATCATGCCATGAGAGAAAGTTTTTATTGAGCCACGCCTCCTCAGACTAAAAAATCTGGCTAAAAATCCTCTGTGTGTGTCCAGCTTTAGAGAAACACTATCAAAGTGACATAGGCGTTTTCAATGCCAGACCTTGCAGCATCACTTGCTGTAAAGCCATTGAGCCAGCTAAGCAGATCATTCACTTTATTAACAGCAGTAACCCAGAGCCTTATGAGTTATTATTTGTAAACCTTGTTATCTTCCCACAGGTGACATTATTCCACCTGACTCAATTCTTCATTTTGACGTCCTGCTTTTGGATATTTGGAACCCCGACGATGGAGTCCAAATCAACACCTACTACACCCCGCCCACCTGCTCCCGAAAAGTGGAGGTGTCTGACTATGTCCGATACCACTACAACGGGACCCTTTTGGACGGGACACTCTTTGACTCCAGGTTTCAACTGCTACAATCTTCATAACATTTGTGTTTTATTTTTTATCCCGAGTCATGTATGGGTGTTTATTTTAACTTCTTCTTTGTCTTACTTACAGCCATACTAGGATGCGCACTTACGACACATATGTGGGGATTGGCTGGTTGATTGCAGGGATGGACCAGGGGCTTCTGGGAATGTGTGTTGGAGAAAGGCGAATTGTTACAATGCCCCCCTCCCTTGGCTATGGGGAGAATGGAGATGGTAAGTGCTATTTAAAAATATAAAAATGTAAAGGACATTTACGTTTCGGTGACACT
>OMNZ01015686.1:5463-23629 GCA_900303255.1 Lesueurigobius sanzi | reverse complement strand
TGGACCCGCGCCCTTCGAAAGTCCACAACAATCTCTTTTGTCTTGTCCACATTTAGAGAGAGATTGTTCTGTGTGCACCACATGGCCAGACTGCTCACCTCAGTCCTGTAGTTTGACTCGTCTCTGTTGCTGATAAGACCTAAACATCTGCATTTACAAACACACAGGTCTCCTCTGGTGAAGTATTTAGATCCTGTGTAAAGTTTTTCACATGTTGTACGTGATTATCCACCAGCTGCATGTTTTCAGGCACGTACTGTTTAAATCTTTATTTCAACAAGATGTGGCTAACTCTTCATAGAGTTATAAGGCATTGCTAAAGACGTTGGGAAAGTTGGCCAACAACTTTGGATACAAGGTTTTGACCAGATCACATTGTACATCTTTCAGGTTGGGGCCTTGTGAGGATCTAGCCTAGGAATACCAATTCTGCTCGCGCTCAAATCTTCACAGGGATTTGGGGACCAATCACAGAATGGGGAGGGACAGCAAGAAGATGACACGTACTATTGGACAGACTGGATTAGCTGAGGCTCATACGTCATCGGGTACAATTGATACAATTGGCTCTGGGCTACGTGCAGACGCATATGATAGACATTTGTATATCAGCTGTGACAATGGACAATCGTAAACCACACCTCTCCTACGAGAAAATGAATGGGTGGTTCCCAGATTAAATATTCACTTGTGATATTTAGTCTGACGCTAGCCAGGCTTGTGAGGACCACACCAATGCCCTCAAGTACTTACAATGACAAAACTAAATGAAAAGAGATACAAAATGACCACTCTTTCCAGAGAAGCTTGTCAGAGGCCTTCTCTTTATTGCGAATTTGTAAAAAAAAATATATATACAGTATATTATGTAAACAAACACTATAAATATTTTGCCATAGAATTATGGCCACAGCTGTCAAATAAATGAAATATTTGGCTCCACTACTGAGTGAACTTGACGTTAGACTTGTTAAGTGAAAGCCAAATTAGCCCTCTGCCTTATTAAACTCGACTGTGCTCCGCTTGGCACGACTTAGCCCATAAAGTGATTTAGGGTTTCATAATGGACCTTGCATTATTAATGACTCAGTGACAGCTATGATAAAAGTGGCAGATACTCTCATCATAAAAACACTATTTATCTACTCCCCACTGTTAGCTGTCCGTAATGCTTTTATCACCGGCGTAACAAAGACACATTGTTTACAGATGAATAGAGAAAATAACCTTGTATTTATTTTAAGTTTGGGAAGTGTGTAGCTCGGGCTCTTAGCAAATCTCTCCCGCCTCCAACTATCCATCCTTTTCACGGGGAAGTCATTATAGAAGTGGATTAAACACGACAGCGCAATCTTATTTCCAAACCTCTCAGGAAGCAGAAACGTTCGGATTAAAATACTCTGGCAAAGCTCTCCCCCAAACACGAAACATAAATTTGCACTTCGACGGATGCTGCGTGCAAGCTTAATTTTGCTCTGCGAGGCTTGTGCGTATCAATAAATCAGGCGGCGGGCGTTTTCTGCAGCGCACTTAAGATGATGGATACTGTGAAAGCTTGTTACGATCGTAATCTGGAGAAGTCTGGGATTCAGATGTGATTTAATCTGGGGGCTAATCCCGGAGCGCGCAGCCACCTCCTGACCCCCATAGACTTATGAGTTGATTATCCGCCCATTTACAGTGAGCTGCGGAGTCCGAGGGATTACAAACTGCTCTCAAACAAGCGTCTAAGGATGTGTGAAGGATTTTCATAAGGCGACGTTTTGGCGATTGGCTACATTTGGCTAGCGTTTTGCTATAGGTTTTCGATTGAGGTCTTGATAGCAGAGAGTGACATGAAGGTCCACCAGGAAACAGCGAGCCACTGTGGAAACCACTCTATTTGTGCTATTCTCTGAAATGACTTTGTCAAAAGAAGCTAATTAAAGACTGCCCTTATTCCAGCATGGACTGTGGATCTTATCAGGACCAATCAGGGCCTTGCGTCAGAAGCAATTAAGCAAACTGGATAGGCTAAGTTGTCTTTTGTTCCCCAGTCAGTCTAATTAACGCGGTGAATGGTGGAAGAGGCAGGCTCTAAATGGCGCTCCGAACAGAACTCGCGGGACAAAAGAGCTCCAAAACATCTCTTGTCTGTGTTCTTTCATTTTTCACAAATGACTGACTGGGACCATTTTGCCGAGGTGCTGTGGTTATTCAGAGATGGAGACAACAGAGAGAAAAACAAGTCAGATTTGGGGTATTTTTGTTCATTTTCAAGCTACGCCTTCATTTTTAATTGAGTCAAAATTGAGTGAAGTACCGTATTTTCCAGACAATAAGTCACTCGTTTTCTCATAGCTTGGCTGGTCCTGCAACTTATACTCCAGTGGCACTTACTGTATATATTGATTAATGTTGCACTATATACCAGACACCTATTCAGTTTGTTGTTTACGCTTCGTGTAACTGAAAAACCATCAGTGTGTTATGTTAGCATACCACACACCTATTCAGCCTGTTGTTCTTATTCTATTGTTATTATTATAACTTGCCTTTCAAGATGAAATGTCTGTTCTTGGTCTCGGATTTTGTAAAATAAATTTCCCCAAACATGCGAATTATAGTCCAGTGCTAGTTATATATGTTCTTTTTCTTCTTCATTATGCATTTTTTGGCTGGTGCGACTATAGTCCGGAAAAAGTTTTTTTTTTACTTCTTGAATTTCTGGTTTGTAGTTCAGATTCAGAAACAGCTGGGATCATGTATAAAGGTGCTAAATAGCAAGTGCAAGTTGGAAAAAGGGCCAAAAATCATAAATAATGCTGCGTGAGTAAATACACTTTTAAATGTCCACCATTCTTTGCACATGAGCAAAAGAGTGCAGAGTGGTTTGCTGTAGCCCCATGTTGATATATATATATTCTGTATATATTTGAATAATTGACAATGGTAATGACAAAAGGTAAACTGCGTCGTGACAGCACTGGTCACGCCCCTTTTCTTTTTAGAGCTTTGCTTTGACAGAAAACAAAACACAAACAAACATTACAACATAAACCTGCGATTCTTCTCTGAATAGCAGTTCCGAGTATATCTGGAGACTTGTGGTCCCATCTTTCCGCACTTTCAATAATTCAGGATCACACTTCTGCCGCTGTGGTGCCGCTCTCAGTGGATCCATATGACCCTAATTCGAGTCAGCATGTAAACTTTAGTACAACAGCGTGGAGTAATCCCACCCAGACACGGGGAAAACATGGGGACTCCGCTCAGAAAGGCACCGCATTGTCGGAGACGTGGTTCGTTTCTGAGGAAGAGCCCATCAGATGTATACGGCCTCATGTTACACTGGTTCTACGGGCTGAGATCCAGAGCAGGAGGTTATGTAAAGGTGTTTAGAGTCGGCTTAAGTGGATCACCAACGATGCTGATACCTCTAATACGACACACACCTCAAGGCATTGTAATTTTATTTTCAAGGCACTTATAAGCACATGACAGATTTTGATCCTGATGTAATAATGACACACTCAGATGAATATTAAACAGTTTACATACCATTATAATCTTTTGGCTATTTTTCATAGAATATGAATGATACAAAACTCTGGTTAGTGGTTGTGCAAAGCCATTCATTGTCAAAGAAACTGAGTATAGTCTTTTGAAATCATAATGAAACAGAAGCGACTCAAATGTCCCTGATCTAACGTTTACTTGACCTTCAACAACTGCCAGGAAAATGTTCAGGAGCAAAGAAAAACACATTTCAGCTGAAATACAGGACTCTCTGACAAAATTGGACTGTAGCATGTGTTAATCCTCATAGTTCTACTTCGGCAAAGAGACAGTTTAGTAAAGAAAAATTGTAATGTTTTTGTTAGTTGCCATGCTCATTTGGTTCTCAGGAACTGGGAAAAACGTTTCTTTTTTAATGGTTTGCTCTGTTATACGCTTGAAAGCACATGAATACAAACCCAACTGGGACCACCGACTTCTCATCTCTTTTACAGGAAGAGGGAAAGTTCCACAGAATTCTGCCTCGATCATTTCTCATCTGTATAATTCTGGTGCATTTTGGATAATAAATCATCATTTCAGCTGGTCCCTTTGTGCCTTTTTTGCTTTTCGAATGAATTTTGATGAGAGAGTAATGCGTTTTTGCCCGGTTACAGTCCTTTTTATACGAGCGACCGCGATGTCGTCACGTCCGGGGATTCAGTAGGCAACTTGAATATTTTAATAAATAATGATAGTTCTGTGATTGGCAAAAACATTGTTAAGAAACAGAGCAGTGCTTCTCTGGTGTAATATAATTGTGGCTTAAAGAAACGCCTGAATGCATCAGCTGTTGCCTACCATTCAAAACAACAAACAAAGCAGCGATGGCTCCTATTAGCACTATGAAGAATAAAGCACTTTGCAAAGTGTCATGAAGTTTGGGGAAATTCTGTTTGACTCCTCATTATATTACCATTATAATTTATCTTCTATTTTATATTAGCACATCAAAGTTTCATTTCCAGTGTTCACAATGTCTTAGCTGTTTAGCAATGAATGGCTCCGACACGCATGATGAAAGCTTGAATTTCCAATGAACCAGAAGCTTTCTACATTTACGAAGCGGCAAAGGGATTACTTGAAGTGCAGCGGGGGGAAAAGAAACTTACCATTTCATCCTTGTTTGTGCTCCTCACACCTAAAAAAAAACAACAACAACACACACGGCACGCAACACTTTATTGTAAAATGTGGTTTGAAATGAGGCGGCGAGGCTCAAAGCGTTCCTCGGGCTGTGGAGACCGTTTCAGGCGCTCAGCACTTTTTTCCTCCTTTAGTGTCGTCAAGGTCACTGAGAGTCGAGAGGCAGACGCACGAGAGGATGTCACGCACCATAAACTACACTGAGCCGTACGCAACAGCTGCCATTTTGTGCTTCGAGGGAAACCAATTAACGGCAAGGAACACTTTTAGTCAAATGAGCTTTATTGTGTGGTCATGTTTCCTGCCATTACTTACAGCACAAGTAATGAAAACACTGTCTTTAGTTTCTATTCCGTGGTAATCTCTCGTCCGAATACCAGCTAAACCGGATGTTTGGATAATGCTTTGACTGTAAGTACGGTAACAGACTGAAGAACTGCCCATTTATATTGGATTAATGATAATTAAAAGTACAACTCCGCCCATGTGAGCCCATCTCACAATGCTCATCCCATCGAAGTAGGAGTTTCTAGTAAACCTCTCCTCCTTCTGGGGGAAACTCTTGATCCATTACCCATTGCATCTCACATTTGAAGTTTCTGAGTAGTTCTGAGATATTTTGTTTTGAGCACACTTACAACAAAATGGAAATGGGTGGAAATGTATTTTCGCTCATAAAAACCTTAAACATGTAGTAAATTCTACAAATATAATGCACAGAAGGGGCCCACAAACAAGAATATGTAAATAATCCTTAAAACATTAGATTAGAGGCTAAAACCAGACTTCACTCATTCACGCATTTATAAGCAGCAGACTGGACTTTTAACTGGACTTACACAGAACACCATCAAACAGCTTCAACTGGGACAAAATGCTGCTGCAAGAGTACTAACCCAAACCAGGAGACACCATCACATCACCCCAGTCCGTACACTGGCTTCCTGTTCCACAAAGAATTGATTTGAAAGTGTTGTTAGTGACCTGTAAGTGTCGACATGGAGCAGGACCAGAGAATCTGACCGAGATGGAGCCTGAGGTCAGAGGGGAGTGGTCTACAACACGTGCCCAGTGAGAACCAGGCTGTATGGCAGAAAATGCCTTTAGAAAGGATCTGAAACCTGCTCAGTCACCTGCTATTTTTAAAAGCAGATTAAAGACATTTTTATTTACTAAAGCTTTCAAATAGTGTCATTTAAATATGTCTTGTATTTGTATTTTTACACATCTGTGCAGGTTCTCAGTCGCACAGGAGTTGTCCATCACAGGCAAAGATTCATCTGTACTCTGTAGTTGAAGTGTAGGATGTTTCGATCGGAATCCAAAGATCTTCATCAGCAAATGATGATTTAACACACTCGGGTCTGTTAAGAGGAAACCAGTAGGAGGAGTTAACCTCTAAGTTCTCAGGTTTAATCTTAGATGCCAAGCTTTAGTACCAAGAGAGGTGGGACTTAGAGGTTAACTCCTCCTACTGGTTTCCTCTTAAGAGACCCACGAGCATGTTAGTCATCATTCGCTGATGAAGAACTTTGGATTAAGATCGAAACATCATACACTTCAACTACAGAAAAAGATTTTTATACTGTATATATATGTATATTGCTTTCTGTTCTTTTTCCTTTCATTTTTGTGGGATTTATTGCCTTGTATTGTTTTGCTCCTTACTGTTAAGCACATCTTTACACATAAATTAGCCTTGCTGAATTTGAGAAATTCTAACTTTGCCCATAAAAGAAATCTGCCACTCGATTGTGTTTTCTTGTGATTAATGTGATTTGGAGTTTTTGAAAATGGCTAATTTTCAATTGCAATACAAAAACAAATGAGATGTTAATTTTTTAAGTCCAAAAATATTTATTCAATTGGTAGATAGTTTTGCGTACCCATTCAAACCCAGGTCAAATAGTCTTATCTTTATTCATTAAATTCAACTTTTTTTTCAAGAATAATTTTACAGTGTAAGCATTTTGTACTTGCAAATTAGAAGTGTGTTGGTTCATATCACTTGCTAAAACATTATTAGATCCAGGATGTGGATGCGTTTATTCATCAGTGTAACCTTTGCTCTTCACTGGCCTTTCATAAAATGCCCATATTAATAGAAGAATATTTTGTCGTTGGGCGCAGCAACTGGGTTTTAGCTCCTCTCTCCTCACCGTGTCTATTTCTGCCCACTGCACTAATGTCCTTAATGTTAAATGATGCAGCGTGTTTGAAAGCTTTAGCCCACATTTCTGCTGCGATAGCTGACCGAAAATCCCACATAAAGTCACTGAGAGAGGGGCAGAGAGGGAGAGACATATGGAGCGGCGAGTTATTTTAAACACACACCGCTTCAGGCGTTTCTCTCTCGCTGGTTTCAGATGGGAATGGCATGGCGGCAGATGGAGGAGTATTTTGATGGCTGTATAGCTATCGCCGCTGATGTATGTATGTTTAAGTGCCAAGATCGACAATGGCAGCAACCTCAGCGGACCCCTGGGGAAATATTAATAATATGTGGTTATAGGTGGAGAATCTGAACTGATCGATGAGGAGGAATGAAGCATGTTGATGTGAATAATTGGGATTGCGATATGTGTGTTTACTGTAGCTTCATTATGTAGTATTATGCAGGCATGGAAGCAGAGCTATGGAAGACAGATGAAGCATGCAACAATATAATTCATGAAGTGAACCTTCTCTAACCTTTAGAATAAACAACACTTCTCCATGGCGCTTTGCCTTAATTAAAATGGTCACATTCGGGCCTTGACATTATTATCATTTTTGTTCAATGCATTGTGACAAGTCCTTTTCAAATCATAGAAACTTCAAGTCAGGGCTTTTACCAACCACAATTTAGTAAGTTCTTAAGTTTTTACTTGCACTGTTTCTTGCATTGTTGGTGGTTTTTGAATAGTGCACATACTGTACATATGAACACGCCCTGTGCTTTCTGCTCTTAGAAACGCTTGTTTGTTTATTTGGTGGGGACAGTGCATGCACATGAGAATGTAAACACATCACTCGTTGGGCTAATTTTCATCAGTTGTCCCACATTTGCACTCACAAACTCACGCACTCTCACTCATCCTGACCTATTGTACATGTTTTTAGTGGTCGGGGAGCACCGGAGGAAACCTACGCAGACACGGGGAGAACAGGAAAACACGCAGAAAGGCCCCGTCCTAGCCTGGGAATACCCAGGCTGCTCGCGCTCGAATTTCAATTCGAACTGCGAGACAGCCTGGAAAGGAAGACCGAAATCTTCGCATGAATCTGGGGACCAATCACAGCACGGGGAGGAACGGCAAGCCGATGACGCGTAAGAAAAATGTCATCGGGACTCGATAGACATTCGTAGCGGCCAATAAACGGCTAAGGACAATCGTAAACCACACCTCCCGTACGAGAAAATGAACGGTTGTTTCCCAGACTAAATATTCACTTGTGATATTTAGTCTGGCGCTAGCCAGGCTAGCCCCGTCCTGGCCCGAGATCCACCCCGGGACCGTCTAGCTGTGAAGCACGAGCACAAACCATGTGTGACTGTGCCGCTTCCTCCAGAAACTTGCGCTGGAGTCCCTCCGAACCTGTGAGATTGTTTATAACCAGTGGCTACTTCTTTCAACCTCTCTACGGTAATGATCTACAGTTGCTGCAACAACAATCAGATTTTACTACATACTCTTGCCAACCTTTTTACCCTTTTTACACATGAAAAATTACAAGGCACCCCACTAAACAAAAATGTGACAAAAAAGTATAATGTACATATCATCAATATATTTAGTGTGACATCTGTGCCTGCTTAGTTGAACAAAATACTGAAATTCTTGTAGGATTGAAGGAGAGCCACACACAAAGATCATATCACCGTAATCATACATCAATAACCCAAGAGTGTCATTGGCCGCCTGACTGTGGGCTACTTTGGTAGTTTGCGTGATTTGCAAAGTGGTAGACCATGTAATTGTTCTACCTGACCACCACACACCGATCAGGTCGTATTTCTATGGCGCCCCTGATGATTTCCTGCGGCACCCTAAGGTTCCACGGCACCCTGGTTGGGAAACATTGCTCAGGGACATCTGCAAGAAGTGTGTTTGCCAAGCTAGGAGCGAATAGACAACCATGGTCTGGGTTATCTATTGCCTAGTGTTTTGCAGGCACTGTCGCGTCCACAGTTTATGAATATATACACACATTCATATATTTTACAAGTCAAGTACAAGTAATTAACAAGTTAATCTGATATCTAATTGTATATGAAGACCCAATGAATATTGGTGTTGTTCCAATATGATCTAATCTGATCTTTGATAAGGAGGTTGAACAATGGCTCATGTATTGTGAGGCTATCCCAGGGCAACTGATGCTTTGAGAAACTTATGATACAGGTTTGCAAAGCTTAATACAAGTCAAGTGTGAGCCATTATTACAGTATTACAAGTGTAAAGTCATGAAAACCAGTCTAGGTTACACAAATGTTGCCTTTAATTACAATTTAGTTTTCTATTTTTTTTTCCATTGCTACAACTATAGTCATTTATCGTAGCATTGTTTTAAATGAACAGAAGTACATTAGTTTCAGGTGAATCCAAATTTGGCACAGTTGACAATACAGTGCTGCAGCTTTTTGACTAAATCAGTGAACTTTATCCAACTCTGCGTGGGTTCAGTTCCCCCCAGTTTAAAAGAATGAAAACAGACATTTCCAATGCCGACAGCGAGAGGTGCAGCGTGTACCTGACTCAATCCAATTTTCGGACACAAACGAGGCCCAGCTGTATTTGACTGACATCATGCGTCTCTCATTACTGTTAACAGAATGAAAATACGTGATGCTGAGATCAAAGACGGGGGGAAAGAACGTGATGTGACCGGTCTGAAGACAGTGGGAGTCTAAACGGGGATTTCCAGACAGAGACGGACCTGTTGAAGCATTTACCGACGGAGTGCAGATGGGACTAATGTCGGAAAGGCACTTTTGAAACATGATGAGAAAGCAAATGATGATAAAAATTCATCTGAGTGGCATTTTGTATGTTTCGGACACATCAAAGACAATTAAAGTTTGAGGAGCGATCATTTACAAACATCTGTTTCCGTGCTATTACCCACCAAAATTAATTTGCATTTCAATGTGGCCATCTGCATTTCAAACTATTTTCATGCACACGCTTTTGGCTGTAGCAACTATTCCCAAAGTCACCATGCATTTATGATTCCCAAGCCTCCCACCACTAAGATCTTTTCAAAACAATGTGTTCACGGATTTACTCAAAAATGTAATTCTAAATGTACAAATAGCAATATATTAAGCTAGATTCTGATTCACGGTGGTTCATTTCGGGTAGTGAAATGAGATTGTATACAGGTTCGGACTGAATTCAGCAGGAAAAGCAAGAAATCTAACTTCTCTTTGGTTGATCTTGACATCTTAGCAGTGAGAGACAGCGATATAGGTCCTGTCTCAATACTCGCACTTCCACCTTGTGCCCCTCAAATCTGTGTTCCCATTGAGGCTGCGAGTGTGCAGACTGCAGTGTCTCAATTCTCGAGAGCGGACTTTCGCCACGCCGCCTTTGTACCCTTCGTCCGGTCTTCGGCGAAGTACTATATTACCGTTGACGTTTGAACATGGAACTATTTTAAAGTAAAAAATTGCGATGTTTGGTGATGGAGCTCCTGCTGTGCCAATGCCGAATAAGTGTCTTTGTAAGTATTGAACTATTTTCATCTTTTATTATATGAAAACAGCGATGGCCCTGTGATGGGAGGATCAGAGAATCGTCGTCCAATGGAAACTTGCAGGGGGCACGCGTAATCTAAGCACTCGAACCATGCACTTCTACCAAGTACAGACTTCAGAGAGGGCCACAGGGACAGGGCCATAGGCTTTCATTAATTTTTCCATCTTCGATTCAATTATATGTTTTGTCAATTACTACGTATACAGCACATACAGAAAATCTAAAGGTTGTTTCTCTCAAACCATTGATGAGCGTCCTTGCAGCCTGGTGGGTGAAGTTGTCCTTCAGTCAGTTGGACCTGCAACTTATGGAGACTCCCCAGTCTGCTCCCTGAAGCAGGACCGAAGCGAGTGTGAGATGATGTGGTGAGATAACCATGTCCAGTCTGCTGCAAGAAAGCCAGCCGATTGGTCCCTGTCCAGATATTTTTTGTTGAACCAAAAACACAAAATCTTTCACACATTTTCAGTGTTAGGTGTCGGCTTTTGGCTTGGCCGTGTCTCTGCCAGAGACATGAGGCTTCAACCAAGTACTCTTCATAAGATGTGAGCAGTTCCCATGAGTGCGATCTTCTGCACCTCTTTGGCATTGGGACGGCCTGGGCGCTCTTTCGGGTTCTTCTCAAGTCCCCTGTCGTTCGTGCCGAGAGCTCCAACAGCCACAGGCACAGATTTGGCTTTAGTTCTCCACATTCTGCAAATTTCTATTACAGTGGTGGGACACTCCTGGACGACAGATAGCTTACAGACACACGGTCATGAACAAGTGAAATGATCTGCCAATGGAATACGTTTATGCACTTAAAATAGGAAAGAAACACATCTTATCACTACTAAAATGAGATTGCATTTCTTATTGTATTCATTCTTATCTTATCTAGGTTTCTTACTGAGCCAATCAAGCTCTTAGCAGCATCTTACTGTAGCTTACGATCAAGTTACTTCCAGCATGTCAATTAACTGTACTTAGCCACGCAGCTAACGATGCTATAAACTTATCAAGCGGCGGATTTTACTGGGTGGATCATGATTGGAAATGCAAAGAGGTCTGTTCTGGTGCTAATTGACTTACAGACGAGTGCCGCAGACCACAGTTCCACACTTCGATGGTTGATATTAATGTCACAACACGCAATAAGGGCCGCGCTTCTCCGAGGAGCGCTAACTAGTTTCTGATTTGTTTCACTGCGGGGAAAATGGAGGAATGAGTTTTTCGGCGTCTGTTTGTGTGCATGTGAGTCTCCAGCATCACAAAGGCATAATAGTGATCATCGAGCAAACATTAGCGTCTGGGCGTGATAATGTTTGGAGCAGCTGCGTTAGTTGGAGCTAATGGAACCGTAATGACTCTATGTGTTTGCTGCGAGGGACAGAGCTGATGTCAGCTGTCTGTGGTATGTGTACTCAAAATAAAGGACAGTTACTGTCAAATAATGTACTACAAGGTGACAAGTATGCAAGGACCACAATTCAAATCAAAAGTCCAAGAAAAAGATATACATGTTTTGAATCAGAGAGCCCTCAAAATGGTGTCCATAACAAACGATGTAATGTGATTGAAACCACAAAGACTAAATTGACTATATTGATGTTGATTTGAAAATAGGTTTAAATTTTTCTTGAGTGGGTAAGTAAAATTATCTGCCAATGGAAGTATTTCTGCATAAAATAATTGTCCTCGAAAATAAGTTTAAATATGTGACGCTCCATGGCTTACCAGGACACAAGTCGCAGCACAACATCCGAGCAAAATAGCAAAGAAGTGTTTTTTTTCAAAAAGTGATTTTTGTTTTTTTGCAGAATCTGTTCGTTGAGATCATGGAGAAACCGCTCCTTGGTATCTTCAAAAGCATACATTTTCTGTTTGAAAACCAGGTGGACCACAGTTCATTTCTATACTGGACATTGATGTGTGATTTCCGACAGTATTCTCCTAGTAAAAAGCTTAAATTGCTTACTTTGCGTTGTCTTCATCTGAAGAATTCTCCCTTAGAAGTCCCAATATGTCCCTTTCTGTCATAGCTACAAGCTGATGTTTCTTTAGCGAGCTGTGATAGCCTCCGAGTCTTTGTGCGAGATCTGGCCCAGGCAAGATGCCCCTGGTCCCGTGAACGTCTACTCCAAATCCCGGCCCATGTCTATGGAGTCTCCTGCCATGTTTATCCCCTTTTTTACAAACGTTATGACGTTATAACGTTATTACATATGAAAGTGGCGCCAAGTAGCATGAAGGAGATAAATGTCCATGCTTCAGCCTTGTTCCGCCGCCATTTGAGCATTTGATTTTTAGAAACAATGCACCAACTGCTAAACTGGCAGTTGCTTCAGCAAATGACAAAATGGAAGCCAAAATTGAGATGCAAATGAGCAGCACCATTGTCTCAAACAAGCAAACAAAGTTTACCTTTTCCAAAGTGCCTATACACACTTTTTGAATAAGCAAGTTATTAGTGAATAAAACAGTACAAATTCATTCAGTAAATCAGGCCAGGGATTAAATATTGCAAAACTCCTCTGAACAAATCTTTTTACTACAAGACTAGTTTGGAGTCTCTATGCGCTACTAAAGTGGAGATTTTCTTGAATCAATAAAATTTGGCCTCGATTTGACTTGGCAAGTGAGATGATCTGCCAATGGAATACGTTTCATGCACTTAGGGTTAGACACTGCAGGCAAGGTTCATGTTTTGGTCCAGTTTGCTCCCTTAACCTTTCACCAACAAACAAATGACCTGAGGCAAAATGATTAACTATACGCAGAGGGATATCAGTTCATAATAAGTGTTTGTTTTTGTTGTTTTAATCAGGGTAACACTTACCCCTGAAGGAGAAGGTTATGCAGGTTATTCTGTTCTTTTCACGAAATGTCTCATAAGTTGGTCATCTGTCCAGCCTAAAATCTCTTACAACCAAAACAATCACAAGGTTTGGACAAATATCACATGTAGCATCCACATGCTCTGCACTTTTTTCTTATTAATGCGTATTGCAATGCATGGTGTAAAATATTATCTCTCCAAGCCCACCTCATGCAGACACGTGTTGACGAACCTTATCAAATCGCCCGTGTGCGGATGACTCACAGTGTTGTTGATTAACTTTTAAGATGACACCGTGCAGCGCTCCCTATAGGGCCTTTCTGCTAATTATTTATAACTCCCACTGGTATGGATGTGAAGTGCTAATGAGCTGGCCCCCGCTGTTTTCGACCCCCTCCCACTCTGGGTAAAAGGTTTCCAGAGCGTGGCACTGGGCGACACGTGCCTCGGCCTCAGCTGTCACCGAGGCCGAGGCACAGTTTGCGCATTGATTGGGTGACGCTCGGAAATAGACCATCGTTTCACTGTGTCTCGATGAATTCACAGCAATCACAAGTGTCTGGGGCCGTTAGCGGTAATGGCCGACACTCAGACGCCACAGCTGCTTTGAGAACGTCTTCATTTCATCCTTTTTTCACACTTATGAGAGATACGCCGGCTTTGCTTGAAATGAAGTTAATTTGAAGTCACCAAATGAAATCGGCACTTCATAAATGTATCTGTCTTACCACATAAGTTAAATGCATTCAAAGAGAATAATGGTTTTACTGATAACAAGGGAAGCAGAACATCACAAACTTGCTTTTTGCTAACTCAGCCTAAAACAAAAATTGCCTGGAACTTATAAATAGGGAAAGTTTTAGTAATAATTTCAAAAAAGTCTATTTTGACACGATATACTGAAAAACAAATTAGCCTACTTACAATTTGTGTCAATACTTCACACCAGTATCACATATCGCAAGCTTTTTCAATATTACGCAGCCCTTGATAACAATTGTAGTTGGTTTATCCACAATAGTAACAACCACAACTAAAAAATATATTGTATGCTGCAAAAGTTGTGTATTTTCTTCATTCTCATGCTGATTGTCCAATCAGAAAGCAGAATAACCTATGTTGGAATCAACAGAACTCTGAACACTACTGTATAATAGGGTCAATTCAAACTACATTTTTTTTGTCCTGGGTGAATACTCTAACATGCAACTTAAAGGCACTATACCCGATTGTTTCTTTATTTATTTATTACAAATAATAGAAGAGTGAGCGAGTAAATTAAATTTGTGGTCTAAAGACATTTAGACACATTTCTAAAATCCCATTTATTTATAGCTTTATAAGCACATTTCACAACTTGCAAGGTCATTTTCTTGGGTCACTGTCACAGAGATGCAAGAAAAGTAGTCTGCAAACTCGTGATATTGACAAAAGTACTTTGTATTTAGAAGCACAGTATTATTTCCACAAATGTCTGAGTTTACAATATACCAAAGGAGGGCAAAATAAATTGTATTCCACTACTAGGGGTGAAAAAAACAGGTATAGTGCCTTTAAAGGGTTAATTTAGGCCATTTTCCCTTCTTCATTTATGATTACTCTCTCTCTTCTCTCTGTCTTCAAGGCCCAGTTTCGTTGTAGACTGATTTTTCTTGCTGTTTCTGCAAATTGCCTACAGTCCATATTGAGGCCATCGCTAGGCCTAATCACTGAGTGCCGCAGGCTGCCGTTGTCTCTGTGGTTGGCAGTGGGAGCCCGAGGGTACATCTGCCATGACACTAAAGCACTGACTCAGACCTGGACACTCTCCTCATGGGGCTGTGCACAGTCCAACATGCCCAAGAAATCAACAATGTAAAAGATCATACAAACACATGCTGTTGTTTGTGTGCAGGTCTGGCCTGTTTGCGAATGCGCGATGGGCCAATGGTGCACTGAGACTGGCCCGGTACATTCTTCTAGAAATTCACACTGTACCAGCCAGAACCTGTTAACAAAAAACAACAACAACCAGTCAAACAGATGGGAGCTTGTATCGGGACACTCGTTACACTTATTTATAATACTTTTTTGGCTAACCCTGTAAAAAGAAATCCGAAAGCTTGACAAACTAGAAATCGAGTCAGACGAAGCCCTTGTTCTCACTTTTTGACAGTCTTTTACGGCTTCTTCTTTGGGCCAGCGCCCCAGTGCATCCAAACCACCTTGAGAAATCTTAATCTCGTCTGATCTCAGAAGCCAATCAAGCTCTGACTTGGATGGGAGAGCACGTAGGAATGACTGTAAGCTTGCGTCGGCAGTGGCTCAATGGTTGGAGCATTAAGTCCACAGATCCAGACACTTTATTCTAGACACTTTAAACTATATTTCTAGGGCACGAGCAAACAGGAGGCGAGAAAAACAATCAGCGAAGGGCGGACGTGTGTTATTAGCGGTTCCATGTTGATATTTGATAAACGAACAAATGTGATTTTTTATCCTTCTTTTGAACAGGAAAGTCCCTGAGATCCTGAAGTCCTGGCTCTACATTGGCCCACTTAGCTATGTTTTTGCGGGAGGGGGAAACCAAAGCATTCGATGGAAAGGGGAGATCATGCAAACTCCACAAGGCCGAAGTCTGGAAATCAACACCAGGACCTTCTTGCTGTGAGGCGAGAGATCTACTGTGCCACCCGTGTTTCCGTGTATGTATCTGTGTTCGTTTATTTGTCATGCAGCAGTTTTACGTTAGCCCTGAGCCGCACAATTACACTAACTTATTCATTAAATGGGTAAATTATCTTGGCCTTGACACTTGACACTGTTGATCATTTTACTCTCAACTCTCTATCCTGCTTATAAAGGTAAAAATAAAAGTTTGCAAAGCCAGTGTAGGGACTGAGTTAATGCCTCTGCCAGATGAGACATCACATGGTGGAAAAACATCTTTGAGTTTGTACAAGCGTAATAACTTTGAGAAACATATTGATTCATACATACTTTGCTCATCCCTCGGTCTCTGTAAGCCTTACCTTGGCTTCGGCACAGTACAGTCTGGCTCGAGGTTCAGACTGTTATAAATGTGGAACAGTTTGAGCCTGTGCATTGGGACATCCCTTTCCCCCCACTGTCCATTATGTTAGCACAGACATCACACAACTCCTTCCATCTCCGTCTTGCATCTGGAATACAAAAGGCACCATCAGCTCTCTGGCCGCCAATATGACACAGTGATAAAATACTGCATCTTTCCAACCATATCTCTCGTTCAAATTCACACAAACTGCACTCTTTGTTAGAAAACTCCCAGATTCACGTTGGGGGATTGGGGGGAAACTCTTGGATAGGTGCCGCTGTTGAACAAACTGTGACGGATAGAGAGAAGACAAGTTGGCGTGTCAGTGGGCCGCCTTTGAATCCCCCTGAGCAAGGTTGGGATAATGCCTATAATGGCTCTATCTCCATCAACATCATGAGTGATAATACCCAACATGTGTCCACTGCCATACGGTTTTCAATGCGCAATCTTATTTGGCAACAATCTCATTCTTTGTCTGTTGGTTCCAAGGACGTCTCGATAATTATTTGCACTCGTTTCTGTGGATAGCATTGTATGAAAAAGCAATAATATACTGTATATAAAAGCAGGGTCTCCAACCGTGGTTTCTGTGGGCTACTAAATAAGAACATGATATGAGTATAAATACCAGAGAGCGCTACATGCTACAAGGATACTCGCTACAGAAACCAAAGCCACAATGATATTTCAACAAAGAGAACAAAAATATTTTCCATATTTACTACAATGCTTGCAGATTGTCATTATGTTCATAACGCGATTATTCTGTGTATAAAGACAAAATGCGTCCATAAATGTCACTTGATGTGAGTCATTTGCCCTGACAATAATCAAATGTATCAATATATTTGGGGAGCTACATAAGAAATGAGAGCCACTGATGCTTCTAAGCTACAGATTAGAGGCCCCTACAAAAAGTGTTCTTTTATTAAGACGGGAGGTTTGTTTTACCTGCTTGACTAGCTTCGGCTAACTTCCTATAGCCTTCATCAGAAGCATCACATGATGGTGAAGTGACCATGTGTCTGAGGCTGCAGGGGAAGCTTGCAGCCCCTACTGACTGACGCCTTCTCCAGGACCATGCATGTCCCAGGTGTGAGAAAGGGTGTTGGTGGTCGATGGCTTCTCTGATCCAGTAGAGGCACTTGTTACTTTCGACACAGAGAAGGCATTGTCCCAGTCCATAATGTGGTTCTTCCTCCAAGAGGAGATCAGGAAACGAGCACCAACATCTATGAACCGCAACAACGGTGCATTTTTCACACCTGGGACATGTCCCTTGGGAAGGCGTCAGTGGCCAGGAAACTTTTGAAGAAGAAATTCTTAATCTCAAGGTTTTATCCTGGTTAACTGCTTCACGTGACGACAGTGGCACAGATGGTAGAGTGGGTCTCATGATCGGAAGGTTGGTGGTTCCAACCCCGGCTCCTGCAGGCGCAGACTGTCGTTGTGTCGTTGGGCAAGACACTTCACCCAATGCCTATGTGTGAGTGGTTGGTGGTGGTCGGAGGGGCTGCTGACACAGATGTGAGCAGCCTCACTTCTGTCAGTCTACCCCAGGGGAAACTGTGGCTACAAATGTAGCATATCAGCATGGAGTGAATGAGCCCCCCTCCCTTTCATGTGTGACGCGCTTTGGGTGTGACTTGTGTCATACGAAAAGCGCTATAAAAATAAGATCCCCTTCCCTTTTGATGAAAGCTAGGCCAACACTAGTCAAGCAGGTAAAACAAACCTGTCTTACTAAAAGACAGGTATGAACTTTTTAAAACCCTACAAAAAGTTTGTGTAGGTTCTCAGTCGTACAGGAGTTGTCCATCGTAGGCAGAAATTCTTCAGTCTTCATCTGTACTTTGTAGTTGAATT
>OMNZ01015684.1:0-11132 GCA_900303255.1 Lesueurigobius sanzi | reverse complement strand
ATTTTAAATCAAAACCTCAATAACTGTTCAATTATTTATTGTTACAGAGATAAACCATTGGTAAAAAGTCAATAATTATCATGTAGTTACTATTTTTGATGTTTATTTTCTTCTTCAAAATGAAAACAAGCTGCTGACCTTCTATAATGTGTGTTTTTTTTAGGCAGAATTCATATTTTCTGTCTTTCAACCTCAGTTACTCAGGCCCACTATGATTTTCTTGAAAATGTTCACATCTACAGTCTCCCCACAGACATTCATATCATATGAGAGCAATATGAACATTTTAGACATTTTACAAGCTGTTAAAGCCTTCCAGAGGATATGTGGACCAAATTCGGAAAAAAACGGTTTAAGCTCATTTGTTCAGGGTCACATCTCAAAGGAAGTAAATTGTGTGGTATGTGGAGTATGCAGGGATATTGTGTGAATAGGCATTTTGCACAGACATGGTCATGTTGTTAAAATGGATTAGGAATTTGACAGGAATTGCACAACATGGCTAAAATAATTCAATGGTGACAGAAACAAAACACTTTGACTAAGTGCACTGCCACTGCTGGGACATTTAAAAAATATATCAGATGAAAAGAGGATGTGTGTACTTGCTTTGATGGATGGTCTCAACAGGTTTACAGAAAGCTATCTACAAATACAACAGCTTGCATCCATACATTTGTCATTTTACCACAGCAGCGTTTTTAAATCTGTTCTTCAAAATATTTCCATGTAACTGAATCAATACACAGCCACCGAACAGGCTGCATATCAGAACTACTGTATATCCTTTTCATCATCGCCCTTGGGGGACACATGGCAGCGCTGCGACTTTGTTACATTTCCCGCTCATTATTTGGATCCATAAATCACCACCTAAATGTCAAGCGTGTGCAAATTCCTCCAAATATTAGCATTAGCAAAAAGCGAACATGACAAATAGCATCTCTAAGTGCTGCATTGTCATCTCCCCTCGACAACAAGTGCGTCCTCGCTGGCATTTCATCACTAATCCAGTTCATTTAGGCCTTGATTAACGTTTTTTTTCCCTTTCTCCCTCTTTGCTCCCCTCCGTCCGCAGACAAAGACTGGGATTTATTTGATGCAAGAAGGGAATGAGGAGCCGTTCAACATTCGACTACACTTGGCCAAGGATATACTGACCATCCAAGAACAAGATGTCATCTGCGTGTCAGGAGAGCCCTTTTATTCCAGCGTAAGTGACTCGCCGAGTACATCAGCCGGCCATGAATCAAACATGGCGGCGGGATGGCGTCCGACCTGCTTAATCAGGTTGTGTAAAGACTAATCCTGAGGTCGCAGCTTCTTCTCGCCATTATTGCGGCGGATCCTAATACATCTCAGCTAATGCCGGAGTGTGTGACCTTTGGCTAAATGGCATTATTCATCGGGTTACCGCGTGGAAATCTTAAAGGAGAAAGGGGGCAACGAAAGTGGGTCCTTCGACGCACCGTAGCTAATTAAGCTAAAGGACGGTGACACTGTTATGCTAATGCAACCTTAGCGGGTCGTGGCGCGGAATATTAACTGCGATTAAAGCAAAGAGAGCATGTTTTAATTGAGACGCTATTGACTGTGTTAGAAAGAAGGAGTGTAAATGAGGAAGTGCACAGAAATAGGTAAATAACTCCAATGTCAAAGGGTTTAAGGCGAGACACTGCAGGTGAATGAATCTTTTGCTGTATATTACTGACATAAATATGAGGAAAAATATACATACGGTATATCTACAACTTCTTTTACTGCTGTCTTCTCCCAGAAAAGAAACCGGAAAACACCAAGACACAGGGAGAACAGGGAGAACAGGCAACGTACTCCTCATAGAAAGGTCCCACACTGTTTTATAAATTTTAACAACACAAAAAAGGGAAAAAAACAAAAAGGGGACACATGACATGACAACACTTAGACATGGGGCCATAAGAAACTTCTTGTCTCACAATTTCTTGGACAGCATTATTGTCAAAGCTTGTTTTACAGACGAAGTTTGGGGGCCCCCGTGCAGTACCCCTCAGGTCCCCCAGATAGGGTTGCTCTAAACAGATGTTCCAGTCAGAAATGTGACGTTACAAAGACCAAAGATAAATCCAGGCTTAAAGGTGCACTACCTGACTTAACTTATCCTGTTTTCAAACCGTGAAAGTCTGGGGTAGTTGAGTAAAACCTCTGAGCTGCTGCCCAAACTGCTCCCACACATCCCCATCATGTTCCCGTTCATGTGAGCCAATTATCTGCACATTTTATTTGGAGCTCAGACTGAGACAGCGTTGAGAAGTGAACTAGGCGGACCACCAAAAAATGCATTTAGTCAGACAGAACGTCCTCTCACCCACCTCACCCACCTCACCCACCTCACCCACCTCACCCACCTCACCAGTGCATGAATGTGATGAGAGAGTGAGTGGTTGGTGGTGGATTCAATAATAACTAACCACCACCCAGTATGGAGAGAATAAGAGTGATTGTGAGTGCCTTTAAACCAGATACATTATTGATTAAACATAGAACTGTCAGAAAACAAATTATTAAATGTCTTTTTCTACATTTCTTTAGCAAAAATGGTTGTCTCGGAAACTTAATTAAGCGTAATTACTGTAGCTGCCAGCAACACCAATTTAGCACTTGGTTAATGGCTGTGTTTTCTGACAGATCTACACGGCAACTTGAGCATTCTCGGCTCTTGAAAAGGTCAGCGCAGACGATGACTGCAACATGCGAATGTTGCAGTCATCAACATTCGAATGAATCCAACGCACACATTCTTTTCATTGCAGCACTCAGAAAAGTCGAGTAAAATCATACGAGCTCTTGAGGAGATTACGAAACCCGTGGCACACATCTACTCCAGTGTAGCGCTTTATAGACATTACCTCTGCAACATGTCATAAGCCTCGCCTCACTATATTAAATTCAAACAAGCGGAGAATACCAGAGAGGTTTTGCTCCGCGACAGAGATTGCACAGACAGGGAAATGATGACTAATTAGAAGAACGAAGCTAACGGGGGGAAAAATGAGCGCTGCTTGGCTGTGGCAGTGATTTCAGTGCTGGAAGTGTCACTACATGTGCTTCAACATACGTATGTTACTGGGAAAAGTAAAGCAGAGATGAGCAGGAGAATGCATGGCCACTCTGCACAAGAATGTCACATGGCAGAAGTGTAAGTCCAGGCTCATGAAAAGGCATAATATTATTAAGGTGTTGGTCTGTTCATTGTGCTTTACTTACCGTAACCTCAAAGCAAAACAAACAATACATCAGGTTCATCCAATGTTACTGATATGTCCATATTAAACAAATAAATAATATGAACTAAAATGCATATTTATTTATCCTATAGTTTTTGACGGTTTGGATACAATACTTTTAAAGAAAGTGTAATATTTAATTCAATAAATAAAATGATATATACAGTAGATATTAATTTCATCCCTGGTAGTGTCTTTTTTTTCCGTCTTTTTATTTTTTGAGCATCTGAGATTTACAAAGTTGGACATGGAAGTACATGGTAAGCAAAGCCAAAGAGAATACATAAATAAATATACAGTGTATATACTATATATATATATATATATATATATATATGCAACTAATAATATACAGTGTATATTATTAGTTGCATATATCATAAGACATAAAGTATGATTAATTAAATGATTATTATTGTAGTTATTATATTAATGATATTATTATTGTCATCGACCTTTTGATTATTATCACTATTTAACCATTATATAGCATCTTGTTACTTCCTTGTTACCGTCATCATCTTTACAGCAGACTGATGTGAGCCCTGTTGTGTGAGGTGTGTAATTACATTATTTTTTTAAGTAATTGCAGATTTACACGTCAATAAAGTTCATTCCAAAGCTCTGAGCAGCTGTTGCTTGATCTTTTTTTTTTTTCAACCCAAGTAACAAGTAATTAGTAATCACATTACTTAAAAAAAATAAAGTAATCAAAGAAGTAACAAGATTACTTTTAGAAAGAGTAATCAGTAATCAATGGTTGGTTTTATGGAGTAATTCCAACAACACTGATCCCCAGAGTGGTGTTCAAAGATAGCTCACATGTGTCTTCACTGTGAGCAGGTTCTCAGACCTGCCCCATTACTTTGCTGTGACATCTACAACATAGAACATATGCAAAATGGACTCTCATTAAAAACAGATCTAGACTAATATTCCACTTCATGCAGGTTTGAGTCAATCCTGTTTATTTTGGTCGTTTCATGTTCTACAGTTCAGCACTTTGATCTGTATTTCCTGGGTACAACTGTGGAATTGTTCAAACCGGAAACAGTCCTAAAGCCCATAATCCACCACTGGATCAGTACTGAGAAGTTCTGTGCTCAACGTGTATACACCGCGGCGCCACAGAGGTGCTAGCCGCGTTGTTGGATGAAAGAGAAAGTTATTTTTACTCATTTATTCCCATAAATTCCCATTGTTTCCATCTAAATATGTCTAAAATGTCAATGCTCAGGTCCCTAAAGAATGTTTTAAGTCTCATGTAGCATATGTCCACTACTTTACAATACTTAAGCTCCTCTGCCTATTGCACTTTTTGGAAACCCAACAGGAAAAAAATGGCATTGCGGTGTCACACTGAGCATTAGGTATTGCTGGTTTGTTGTAGCATCAAAATGAACAAACTACAAAGATCCCAGCTTAGTTGCAAAAGCAAAGTGACTCTTGTCCTTGGCCGCTCCGCCGTGTGACTTTAAGATATTTACAGCCGTGAACTTGGTGGTTTTTCTCAGCATGGACAATACACCACTGTCCTAATCTAATAAAACTTAATGTGTGATAAAACCCTTGGCATTGCAGTTATGAATACGGTAATTAAACTAAATTAAACTCGATTGGTTGGAAAAAGTGTCCACCCAGAGCTGACTGTAAGCCTTTTGAAACATTAGCATTTTGATGAAATTACAACTGCTTTGACTTTGACTGATGACCCGTTTTTACAAAAATTCTAAGACTTTTTATTAGAATAAAAGGCTGATTTAAATATTAGCTCAATGCTCAATGTTTAGGTTTAATTTGCCGGTTACATTTGACTTCATTATTTATTGGTCACAATGGGAAGAAGATTCATTATCAGACCTTTTGACTTCCTTTTTTCAGATTTTGGGCCACATTGGTTTCTAAACATATACAATTTTACATAGATAAGATACTGCACAAAGAAATAGTTCAATCTATACAATATTCTCTTCACATCAAGTTCAATACATAAATAAATAAATCATTCATTGATTTGTAACATCTACTCTTAAAGCCTTGTTATAAGATATCCCCTATGTTATGTATTTTGGATCAAATATCTATTCAAAATGAACCCATGTATAATGCTGAGTCACAAATCTGACTTAATCAGGAAGTCACTACAACATGGCTGCGCTCCATTCACAAATATTCGGCATCCTCCCACGTGCTGCACATTATCTTTGCAACGAGTACATCAACAACAACAATAACATAAAATGAAATGAAAACATAAAATAACTTGGTGTTTTTTCCTCACATTTATGTCAGTAATACCTGTATAAAGAAAACTTTTTAAATTAACATCCAAATTCTAAATTTTAGCCTATTGTCCTGCACTAGAGATTGGCCCGAAAATGCATGTTGATCCATAAACCCAGGACGCTGTGCCTTGTTGAATCTCCAGTTTAATAGGGTTATTGCATTACTAGACTGTCTTTATTTTCTAATTGTGCCATGTTTTAGTATCATGTGCCTGTCGCTTTAATTACGTAGGCTACCATGTGGCAAGTACATGCACAACGAGCACCAAACCAGCTCACGCTGCTAGGGCCTACTGGGACTATTTGATGATGAAAACGATGAAGCAGAGAAAGATCTAACAGGATGAGAGCATGTTACTAACCTGAAGAGAGAGAGGGAGAGAGAAAGAAGCTGCATGCGTCGTAACGTACTGTTAGCTACTTCTCCTCAGACCTGCATGGGCCACTTCAGTCCAAACTCCCTTTTAGTTTGACAAATAGTTGTTTCTACAGCTCGTTAGATGTAAACAAAAGAGCCATTTTCACTCTGTAAACTCATGTTCACGTGGTCCACTCCTGTTTGATTGACAGGCAGCTTTTGCATGGCCTCCAGTTCTACTTTTAATGTGTACAGGTTTGCTCGGGTTTGGGTTGGCAAATGGAGACCCAGTTTTTAGGATCGGGTCTGATTTTCTTCGGGTCGGTTTGGGTCGGTTTGGGTCAGAAAAAAAGCTGACCCGCGCATCACTATCCTGCATTGCCTCGCCTTAAAGGGACTATACCTGATTTTTTTGATTCGAAACAATGGAAGCGAGAGCCAGTCCTTTAATTTGAAAGTCCAAACTCATTCCTAACTTTCCTAACTTTTCTAAAATCGCATTTCTTCTTACAAATGAGTTCATGAGGACATTTCACAACTTGCAGGGTCATGTTTTAGGGTCACTGTCCCAAAAATGCAAGAAAACTAGCCTGAAAGCTCAGGAAATGGACAGTAATGCTGTATGTTTAGATGCAAAGTGTATTATTCACAAATATCTGAATTTACAACATACTGAAGGATGACAAAGCACATTTCATTCACTATCCAGGGGCGAAAAAAATCAGGTATAGAGCCTTTAATACAAGATTATGTCTATCTAAGCAATTGAATGAGCACTTCAGAAATGTCCTGACATCCCCACTTCTCTTTTTTACCCCCAGGAGAGGACAGTGACTATACGGAGGCAGACAATAGGCGGCTTTGGTCTGAGCATCAAGGTAATTGAGATCTCTGACGATTAGCACGAGCCGCTACCGACTCAGTTTAAATGAAGTTTGTACAAGCCTCATCGATCACCGCCTTGTCAAACATACCACTAGTCGCAGCGCGGGAGAATTGATTCCCCAAAAATCTATCTTTGAGAACGCTCTAGTTTAATTGCTGTGTTTTCCAGGGTGGCGCAGAGCACAAAATCCCTGTTGTCATATCGAAAATATCAAAGGAACAAAAAGGTATGGCTTGTTGGTATAGATTTCCCTTCCCAGCTAGTGTGTGTGTTTCTTGTTTTTGCACTCATGGGATTTATTCTTTTTTCCTCCGTCTGCAGCCGAACTCTCCGGGCTACTCTTCATCGGCGACGGCATCCTTCAGGTACAGCAAATGCCACAAGTTGTACATCTATATTAAATCATTCATGCCACCTATATGCGCCAGATGCGGAGAGATGTCCTTATGTAACATCGGGACATTTATAAACTCTCCTGTGGAAGTTGTCCCGCCCCGTCTCTTTAATCAAAGAGGGAGGAGGGATTGGTGGGAGTTGGACTAACCCGTGCTACTGTTGTTCGCAGATAAATGGAATAAATGTGCGGAGCTATCGCCACGAGGAAGTGGTAAGTCGTCAGCTCGTATCTCATATTTTTCTCTCAAACAAACTGCCACCGCGCCTTATCTGGGCCAAGTCTGATTTGAATCAGCTTGACACACGCAGCATGTAAAGGCATATTTTTAACCCTGTTTAAAAAGAAATCTATTTGTACTGGGTGTCTTATCCGGTGAGCGCGCATCACTCACGGGGCTAAGTTATATTTCCGCTGACTACGACTGAAGGAAAAGTAGTTAATGAGGCTAAAACTATGGCAAAAATCTCCAGGGATTTTCGTCGACTAAAACAAAAAAGAGATGGGATTAATAGCATGTAAACTTCCGTGACACAGTAAGAAAGATGTATTTCCAATCTCTCTCTACTAACTATTCCAATCGCACATTTTTTCATTTTTTGCTTTTAAGATTACTATTTGAGCTACTGTTACAACGCAATTTCTCTTGTGGATCCATAAGGTTTGTCTAAGTCAAAGAGAAGCTCCATTAAGCAGAGAATACCATTAAATATAATATAATACAATAATATAAATGTAAAGTCGACTGAATTCATTTCAGATTTCGTCGGCTGCATTTATATGGAATTTATGGAACATTAGACTAAAACTTGACACTGAATGTAATGTTACTTTAAAGATGTTTTTTTCTCAAGTAGCAATATAAATTCTGCCTTTCCAGCGAACCTGAGAAATATAGAAGTCGTCTCAGCATGATACGGGGACATTTGAAAGAAAATGTTCGTAGGCAGTGGTGGGCTGTAACTAAGTAAATTTACTTAAGTATTGTACTTTTTGCACTAACGTATTTACTTTTACTCCACTACATTTGAGGAACAAATATAATACTTTCTACTGCACTACATTGGTTTGTCCTTCAAGTGTTTTTGTATGAATGTTGTTTTTCTTTTCTTTGGTCATTTCTATCTGTACGAGTTAAACCAGGGTGAACTGAAGAGGAAAAGACTCAAATACATCTTCAGAATTATTGTATACATATATGTTACTTAAGTACTTCAGTTAAAGTGCTGAGGCTTTATTAAGTACATTTTTCACTGGGAATCTTTCACTTCCATTGGAGTAATATTTGACCAGTATCTGCACTTTTACTCAAGTAATGAAATGAAGTACTTCGCCCACAACTGCATTTAGGTGATGCACTATGAACACATTGGACGTGGAAACCGTTGGCCATAAGTGGGAAAGAGACACTCGTGCTTTTGGACGGAAAGTAGGAGCAGCTTTCTGGGGCATAGTATAAAGTTGACACCGGAATAATTACTCAGCAGTAAGAGTAAGAAAAAGTATGGTATTTGATGACGATACTGTACTTCTTCAGTATTTGTGTAATTGTTTTATTTTTTTATTTAAGTGTATATTCAATCAGCTCATAAGTAAATGTGGGCAATATATCGTCTGCAAGATCGAAATTGTTGGTTGGAAGATATGCAAATTACAAAATCTCCAGCCAAAAATAAAAAATGTAATATACCTGTACTTGATGTGTAATCTCTCCACAAGTACAAGACCAGCATCTTTTTGAGCAACAAAGCAATCTAAATTAAGATGTTTTCCAGGTCAGTTTTGCATATTTTTGATGGTTTGCAAAAGCATTGCTTCTTCTTAAGATCACACAGGGAGTGCAGCAGATAGTTAGGTATCTTAAGGTATCTTAAGGTATCTTAAGGTATCTTATGTATCTTATGTACAAAAACTTAAAAGGTAGCAAAAAGTGTCATGTTTAATATGATATTAAACCACTTAAAATCCTTATATTTTTTGCAGCACGACTTACAAGAATTCATTCTGCAAATAATTTACCAAAAATACAAGTTTGAAATGAATTTTGTATGCCAACATACAGTATGTCACGTAATATACCTTTACATATTTCATTTAAACATTTACTCAGTGTGGAAAAAGTTACGTCATAGATTACTCAAATAATCTAAGTAAAAATAGAAGTGAAACTACTCTTCAAAAATATTGGTCAAGTAAATGTATGAATGCTGTAAGTTATTAGCACATGATGTGATGACAGGGTTGTGAATGTGCCGTACAGGTGCAGGTGCTAAGGAACGCGGGGGAGGAAGTGACTCTGACAGTGTCGTTTTTGAAGAAGACACCGGCCTTTCTCAAGCTGCCCCTCTGTGAAGACTGCACATGTAAGTAATACACACATGAAGTGGACCTGTAGAGCCGCAGTCAGGCACAATCTCAATGTGCTCCTGGACTCTTCCTGTATTTTAGGTTATGGACAATTTGTAACGGCATCCGAAAACATGAATCACACACAAAACTAGATCTTAAAGTGGACATATGTCTAATAGGTTGGATTCACGTTCCAGAATTGTATTTAAGCCACATGAGGAAATATTTTAACTTTAATAGAAGAGTGGCACATATGGCAGAACTCTATTATGACCTCAGCGTAACGGGTTCAAACCATGAACTGTCCTGTCAAATGAAGCCTATGAGGCAAAAATATCCTAAAATAAATGAAAGAAGTATAAGTGTAGGAAAAACGTTTTTTATTGGCAGCCTTTGGTGGTCATTTGAGTCTTGTTTAAATTAAATTAAAAGCAGGAAAGGTCAGGATTTTCTGTGTGTTTGGATAGTGAGATTGAAAAGAAGAGAAGACGCTGCAGCTTAAGGGGAGACACTGCAGGCAATGTTTGTTTTCAATTTTCAGATTTTGGGCCAGTTTTCTCTCGTGACAAATTCACCTGTAATAAATAAATGACCTAATATTCATAATAAGGAGTGTAATTTATTCAATGTTTCTCTATAGAACCATATGGGAAATTGTAGCTTCATTGGCCATTTTCTCAAAATGCATTTTTGGCCCTTATTTATCAAAGTTGCGTACGGCATAATCTGGGTGTAAATGAGGCGTACGGAAAAAGTCCCCACCTGTTTGGCATTTATCAATATGGACGTGGGCGTATGGTGCGCTCTAATCCTACACCAAGTCAAGAGCTGGTGTATATATAGTACACCATTTCTACAGAACATCAAACCACGCAGGAAAACTGGCTTTAGCAACATGAAATGCCTCGCCAGAGTACATATAATTATTATTGGTGTGAAGGCGGGTTTAAACCTATGGATCAGCCCACAGCGGAGACCTAGAACCTGGGCAGCTGCAGGAGCCTTTGGCACAGATCTTCACGGTGCATGGGCACATCTGGACTAGGGATGGGAATTGATAAGATTTTTGCGATTCCAATTCCATTTTCGATTCTGCTAAACGATTCGATTCTTTATCGATTCTCTTATCGATGCCTGACTTGTCTGTGTATTGTAGGAAAAGCAAGGAATGAATATACTTTTGATAAAGTTGATCAAAAATAGAAACTGTTTAATTTTTTCAAGAAAAATGATTTCTTTAAGTTCACCAAAATACTCTGGCTCATGGTGGTACAAATGTTAAGATACAATGTACTACTATAAATAAGTATCCAAGGATTTATCATAATAAACCTGGTAACTGTTGCTTTATAAAACTCTACAAACATAAACGATGGGGAGCGAGGGGCATCAGTCTAAAATGTGACCAGTCACTGGAACCTGGAGCACAACATCCCAGCTAAATACTGAGTTTCGTCTTCTCTTTTGCTGAGATCAGGAGAAGCCTCTCCGTGTTTCAGATAACAGTATTGGTATCTTAAAAGCATACTTTTTTTTTTGTCGGAAAATCGGGTGTATCTTAAGGAGAAGATTCAGTGGCGTGTGCCTTTCATTT
>OMNZ01015682.1:0-11524 GCA_900303255.1 Lesueurigobius sanzi | reverse complement strand
CCACATCACTGGTCAAGAAAAGTAATCAGCGTCTCTACTTTCTCCGCAAGTTGAGAAGAGCCAGAGTCCCAGCCTCCTTTATGTCCAACTTCTACAGAGGGACTATAGAGAGCATCCTGACCAGCTCCATCACTGTGTGGCACGGCGCCAGCACTGCCTCCTGTCGAAGGAGGCTCCAGCGCATCGTGAGAGCAGCGGAGAAGATCTGTGGAGCCCCTCTCCCCTCTATTAAGGACATGTACTCCACCCGTCTCACCCGCAAAGCCATCAAAATCGCCAGGGACCCTTCGCACCCATCACACAGTCTCTTCAGGGTGATGCCTTCAGGGAGGAGACTGCGGAATCTACGGGTCAGTTCCAGTCGACTGAGGAACAGTTTCATACACAGGGCCATCGGGAAGCTGAACTCTCTCCCCTCCCTCCCTCCCCTCTTTCCCCTCCCCCCGCTCCACAATCAAGGATGAGAGAAACATAATTTCGAACCATTCACATGGTTTGACAAATAAAGAATCTTGAATCTTGAAACTTCCTCTTTTCAGTAAAAATGCAAGTATCACTTCTGTGTATAAACCCCAGGTGGATACGAGATACAGAAAAAAGGTACATTATATATTTCACATTGTTTCAGTAGTAGACTAAAACTACAACCAATCAAGCCATTAATAGTATACCTCCCTAATCTTAAAGGCCTTTTTACAACTGGTGCTTTTTCTAGTAGTGAAATAAAGTTATTTATTTTTTTCTTCTGTATATTGTGAATACATTTGTTTGTGCTTCCTCTTGCCTTGTTCGTACAAAGACTCAAGTGCAGGGCCTTTAAGATACTGCACATAGTTTATATTTGATGAAAACATAATAATAGAATCCCTCATGTTATTAACTTGTACCTTGCTCCTTGCCGTTTTAAAAGCTAGATAAACATCAAAAGGTTAAAGGATAAATTTCCCTTGCGAATTAAAATAATAGTGCATTTTAGTACCACCAAAGAATAGCAATGCATAATATTTTGTACTGGGGATTTTATCTGTTTAGCAAAGGCCCCAAAATACATAGTAAATTAGAACAAATTTCAAGGAAACAAAGTACCTAATGTTATCAATCCAACAGTCAATGATCACAGGCACCAGCTGCTCCAGATTGAGCCACAGAGTAAAGAAGTCTGTCTTCTTGTAGCAGACATAATGAACGACACTGGTTTTGTTCAGCTTGGCCTCCAACTGATTCCCAAGGTCACCGGGTACTGAAAGTGTAAAAAAAAACAAAAAACTTTGTTACTTGGATTAACACGAGCAAGAAACACTTTTGCCCAATTATAAATAGGCCTACACCACTCTAGATCTTGAAGGCACTATATTTATATATTGTGCCAAACAGGAAGGCTGTGGGTGACTGTAACAGGAGAGGTCCATATTATTATTATTGTGAATTTCTTTTGGTTATAGAGATCTGCTTGTTTAACTCTCCCGTTTCCTGAGAATTGGCAACAGTCCAGCAGAGTCATGTTGTCCACGCTCAAGTCATATGACCATTCTCTACTGTAAACAACCAGAGCCAGCCACGACGTCTACACTTGCGTAAACTCCACAGAAGGTAGATGGCATGACACATTATTTGCAACCAAATGCACACAATAATAACAACAAGGAGCAAAAAAAATAAAGAAATTAAACGTGGTCGATGATTTTAAAATCACTCACTGAGAACCACCGGAGGCTTTGGCAAGCGCTGTCTCTCGGTGCATTTCTCCTCCAGAGGTTTTCCGGTGCTCGGAGCGCACAGCACCAGGAACAACAACAACAAACCGACTCTGAGCAGCAAAGAAGAGGCGGTTTCGCGAAGCCGAGCCGCCATAGTCCTCGTTTTTCATAGCCACACAGCCATACTTAACCCTGTGTAAATATATGTGGCAAGAGGCTGCTGTTTCAAGGAGCTGGACCTCTCCGAAATGTCCCCAGAGCGCGCGTGTGTAAGAGTTGATAACACGGGGCAGGGGCGAGGTCACGAGGTATAAGATTACAGAGCAATCGACCCAGACGCTGAAAAAAACAAGTCAAAAGCCATCGATTGCCGATCTACACGAACTGGGACAGATAAGCCAATCAATAAGAGTGTGGAATGATTTTTATTTTGCAGCCAAATTAGAAAAGAAAAAAAAGAAAATCATGCAGTAGGGTAAACAGCTGTTCACACATCAGTAGAATCTGCTCCATTAAAGGCCCTGTAGATAGGCATACCCATTTTTTTCTGGTACTTGTAGTGCTTTGAATGTTTTTGTCTTCCTTCAGAATTAATAAAGCAGAATTTCGCGTTAATAATAATAATGAAAGCATTGTTATTATTATTCTTTATTGATTGAAAGTTTAAACTTCATGCTCACTCTCTCCCTTGTAATTGTTTGTAAATAAAGACACCTGCTGCAGAGTCTTTATTTCAGTACTTATATTGATAATTCGAGAGATGTATTAATAAAGTGGGTCTATGTTATTGGATTAAATAAATAAATTAGGCTCCTGGACTGGTAGCCCTAGTTTCGTGCTAAGGACCAGGGGTGTGGCAAGAGATTCTAGACACTGGGTACAAACAGAGTTCAGGCAATGCACTGTTAGAGGTTTAACTAAAAAAGTAGCACCTTTTTCCAGATGTAAAATCAATCTCTATTTACAAAATAAACAAACAATAGATTAAAGGCGAACAACACATTCATTTGGCATCTCCTCCTCAAATATAATAACAGACATTTCCTTGTATGTAATATTATTTCTGAGTCCGGATTCTGTCACATAAAGATAATTTTGCTAAAGAATAACTGCTTTAATTTTATTTTTCACACCCGCACATCAATCTCATGGGGTGTTTCTGATTTGCCCTCAAGAATATACTGGATTAGACTGAGCACCTTCTCATGGTACACTATGTCCAGGTGCGTGAGGCCTCTGAACTTTGTCACATGGACGGGATTGCTCTGCTGCCCGATCCAGCGTTTGCACAGGCTCATGCTGAAGCTGTCCACTGTGTCGTCCCCATCCGCATACACAAAGTCCACTGGGTCTGCGTTGGGAAAGCCCTCGTCGTAAATGTATGTGACCGGCGTGGGCAATCCAACACCGTACATGCACCACACCTCGACTCCGGGAGGATGGAGGTCCGCAGTCAGGTTCTTGGTGTCTACCCACATGTGCCTGGAACAACAAGGAAGCTGAAGAGTAAACTGTAGAAACTAAAATATAACATGCATAAATCCCATGATGACAGAACAAAGGTTAAATGCAGTGGATATGTAAGTAATGGGAAGGGTATAAGATGGTACGTAATTACATGGAAGCAAGTCAAAAACTTAATTTATTTTACAATATTGATTATATAGTCATGATCCTAGCCAAGTACAAATACTGTAGTTTACCAGGATCATTGTATTTTCATGGTGTGTCAGTGTGTGCAGGTTTGTTTTAGTGTGACATTCTTCTCTCACCTCAGAAGCTTTGTCAGCCACTAATGATCTGTTAGCAAGGTGACATACATCAATCCACTAGGGAGGGGTTTGCCACTCATCTTTATTCTAAAAAAGCTCATTAGCTGTCTATTACAATACGCAACTACCAGTAATACGAATAAAGATGGGTGATACCAATGACAGTATAAACCAGGGGTGTCCAAACATTTTTTCATTGTGGGCAGGATATTGAAGTGTATACAGCGCGGAGGGCCTCAGACGCTGGTCAATGCAGCCAAACATTCAACTGGGGGCATTTAGCAGAGGTTTTAACCATGCACACACATTATTTCCAGCTCTGACTAACACTAAAATATCAATTATTCACGTTATAATAATGTAAAATTATGAAACTTACAATAAAAAGTACCATCTCTGATAATGTGGGCCAATTCAGCAAGAAGCTTGAGGGCCCCCAGACTGCACTTTGAGCACCCCTGGTATAAATCCCTTGCTATTGGATTTGTATATAGTCAACCTGCAGCTAACAGATCAGTTGCTGATAAAGCTTCTTAAGTGAAAGTCAGCTTAAGAACTTTTGTTGATGATGGTATATACTGTACTACTTATTTTTTTAAGTGATCCACCTGTTAATGCTGTAATGCAAGAGTTGTGTTTAGTACCAGCCATCCTCAAAGTTGATGTCTGTAAAGAAGCGCTCGTAGTCCTGGTTGGTGTAATTAGTTGTTGGAGTGGAGACAAATACGTGGTCTTTGGGCCAAAAGCTCTCAAACGGTAGCATCCACGGATTGGTTGTTGTCATTCTTTGCTCTTCCCGGATCTTTATGTTAGAAATCATTGGAATACCATCATTTTCACCTGCAAAATAAACAGATCATTTGTGTGTTACTAAAATAATGTACTAAATGTAGTTGCCTCACTGAGAGATATTTAATCTACCATACACAATTATTACCTGATGCCATGACTCTGAGTGGTTTAACAGCACCCCCCCATGGAGCCCCAAGAGAAATGAAGCCCTTGATGTATCTGTCCTTCCAGAGCTGGGGCTGCTGATTGAGAAAGTAAAGCACATACTGGCAGCCCATACTGTGACCCAGAAGATAAACAGGCTTCTGGTACAGCTCATACATCTCCTCCACAAGCTCCCGAAGCCTCGCAAGGTACTCTTCATTCTCATCTGCCACAATTGGAAACAGAACATCCATATTTATAAGTATTTTGCCCAAATTGTGTAATGCGTTAGCAACGTGCAGTCACCTTGCCACCTGACTTAGGCTGCTCCATTTATTCTACAGAGTAAGACAGTATGCTCCATAGAGATTGGATTTTAAGGCAGAAGTAACAGGCACAAACTATTAAACTAATCAGAGAGGAAGGTGGTGACGTCTGTTGATTACTTCAAAATCCAGGAGCGTGGCAAAAACCATAGAGTATTACTCTGTACAGTATACAGCAAGTCAAGCAGCTAGTCAGACTAACTGTATAGGTCTCTACTTACTTGGAGCCAGCCTCCAGTCATATGGAGCACCTCGGATGGTTTCATTCCGGGAGTATCCCACGGAGACCAAATGTTCCACCATTGTGTAAAAGTAACCTATAAAATATGTTCACAGCAGGTGGAAAATAACTCCGAACTGTATACTTGAAACATTCCTGTGTCTGGGCAGCAGTGTGCTGTCTAAGTTGGCATGAATGCAAAATTGCTGAATATACAGTAGTGTTCTTACCTGCAAGTTTGTTATTATCAAGATACTCAATGGGATAGGTCTGTCCAAAACCTGGCACCCGCACCTGCACCCCTGGAGAGTTGGATGACCGCCGAGTTGTCCTGTTGTAAACAAGTCTGAACACAAACACCAGTGATGAACACAAACATATTTTCTATTTCCATTTACAAGTTGAAGGTTACTATAGTTCATAGATATTAGCTGTATTGAGGCAATACTTTGTTACCTAATATTATCAATCCAGCAGTCAACACCAATAGGCATGAACATGTTGAGGTCAATCCACAAGGGGAACCAGTGCTCTGTTTTTTTGTAGCACAGCCAATTGACCAGTGTAGGTTTGTCGATCTTGGCCTCTAAGCGATTACCCAAGTTCCCTGGCACTGGACGCACAAACAAACATCAACATTTGATCAATTAATGGCGTAACATTGTGTGTGTGGTTGTATGTGTGTGGGTGTTTTTGCCTGTTCATTTCATCCCCTAAAAATTACACAAATGATTAAATGAGTATTATATAAATGTTTATATAAAAGAGTATTATATAAAATTTGGCATTTCAAATCTTGCCAAATAAATTTGTATTTGTACACATGGTAATTCAAAATGCTTTTCATAACAGGATTACAAGTAGGCTGGATACAATCACACTTAAAATCAATGAAAAACACACACACACACACACACACACACACACACACACACACACACACACACACACACACACACACACACACACACACACACACAAAAAACATTGTTAGAAGTTTACTTTAGACAAAATAAGAATACTCCTACTTTAAATAGCCGCCTTTATTTACAATGCTTCCACTCTTCATAGATCTATGTGTGAGCCCCTTCATTCTGATGGAGCCCCGCGCTTGTATCCCAGACAGAGCAGCCCAGGTTACTATTTAGAAAACACTTACCAATGATGAATGGTGGAGTGCTGTTGTTTGGTGTACTTGGCCTGACGGGAGGAGGGAACACCACGTTAATAATCCAAAAACATGAGGAGTGCTGAAAACCCAGAAACGCCAGCAGCATTGCCGACCCGATGCGTCCCCTTGATCCCATGTTTGGTTCACTGCTGCGGCGAAGTCCTCCAGCTCTGTCCCGGTCTGTGCGCGTCTGGAGGCGGAGGGGGAGAGAGAAAGAAAGAACTAGAGAAGGGGGGAGAGAGAGAGACAGAGAGCTGGAGATGTGGGTGCACACTTTACTGTAACTTTCACCCAAAACTACTAAATGAGATCTATCCGGGCATCTGAATGAATCACAATGAATCACCAATGGTGAACATAGGTTTCTGGTGTGAAGGAAGATCAAATAAAGTGTGCAATGTTGGGTTAGCCTATGCCCTATTGATTCTCTCCAAACACACGAGAGAACAAGCCTATTTATTTATTGTTCTTGGATATACAGTCCATGTCAAAGATGTTTGCATTAGCCTTTTGGAAATCAAGAAGTTGGCAAGCGCACTATATTATTATAAAAATAATTGTGGTAATTGATAATAACCAATGGATATAAGGCCTTTCTGTATGGAGCAGGATGAAGTTGACATGCTCAATTTTACTGATGCTGTTGAAAAGCAACCATAACAAACAATTTGGCAAAGGTTGGGAAAATTCTGAAACTGGCCAGAAATCAAAATAAAATGGTTAATAATAAATAACTGCAATAATTAGAATATTTTCTAAAGGTAGCTGATCTAAGTATGAATGAAAGCCACTAAATGTCTGGACATTGTGCACTATGAACCCCACTTTAACTGTGTATGCACCACGCATAGTTCAAATAGCTGCTGTGAGGTTACTGCAGGTCATTGACTCGCAGGTCATGTTTAGTCACATTAAGTGAGATAGTTGATCGTTTCATTCCCAGTATGCATTCGCTGATTCATCAAACTGTACGTCATGGCAAGATGTTTGTAACAAATATAAAAAGACATTGAAAGGCTCTACACTACAGCCCAATTTTCAGCTGTATCAAGTAGGACTTTGGAGATTTTTAGTTTCCAAATAAAAAATTTACATATATACAAATGTTAAATAACGACTAGTACCGACTAGTACCCCAAAAAGATGATATGGTTACTGGTCGGTGAACTTGTGGAAGGTAAAATTGTTATCGCCTGACCAAAAGATGGCGCTAAATAAATATCCGTAATGTTTAACGTCTAAATATCATACATGAAGAAGAAGAATGGCGGGTCTAAAAAAAGGAAGAAGAAGAAGTAGGTGGAGGAGGAGCTAACGGAGCTAACCCGCTAGCCCCGGTGCTCTGTCTGCTCTACCCGGTCAATATGGTGCAACTTGTGGGTCCCCTCCATAAAGAGCTGGCGGATGTCCTGTCCACCAGCAAGGTGCTGGTTGTGGGGGCAGGAGGGATTGGCTGTGAGCTGCTGAAGAACCTTGTACTTACTGGCTTCAAAAATATCGACGTGGTCAGTAGCATTGTGCTGGTTTGCAGTGTTGATGGTCTGTTAGCTCGGTGACTAGCATGCTCGTGTCTTTGTGTGGTAAGGAGTGCAGGGGAGACTTTTCCCCTATTCAAGATGCAAGTCCTCGTTGGTTTCTTTCAATGCAGTGTCTCAAGAAACGAGATAAAGAGGTGTAGAAATACTTTCGTCCTAATCGCGCTGGATGAAGATGGCATCACGATTTTCGCGCCATAGTCCATAAGTCAAGAGAACATAAATATAGCCACATATGAATGAGACCAAGATTATTTGCCATACTACAAGGTTAATTGTTGCTATTATCATACCAATATCACATCATTCTGTAAAGGAAGGACTCTAGAAATGCATGTTGGTGTGCATGCCTATATAAACAACTATGGCGGCCATAAATTGGTAGGGATGGATCTAATTATAAGGTGTATCCAGAGCTCAAAGAAAAAAAAATGAACTAACCACTAGACTTGACTAGAAGGTAAATTATAAGAATTTAAATTGATGTGAAGTGGTCAATCATAAATGCCATACTATCATAATGTTTACATAGTTAAAACATTTCTGAATAATTTATGGTATTTGGAGATGTGTATTGCGTTTACCTATTACAATAACAACAGCGGAATGTCTTGTAAACAAGGGTTGTCCAGACTCCAGTCAGGCCAGACACATCTATTTATGAAACTTGCCCTTTTGTAATGATTTTGTGCACCTCTCCAGATTGACTTGGACACAATTGATGTCAGCAACCTCAACCGCCAGTTCCTTTTTCAAAAGAAACATGTTGGAAAATCTAAAGCCCAGGTTTGTTAATTGTGCGATGCATGGCTTATAAATTATGATATTGGTTATGATGTAATTGTATATGTTTATATCTGCAGGTGGCTAAGGAGAGTGCCTTGCTGTTTCGTCCTTCAGCAAATATTGTTGCTTACCATGACAGCATCATGAAGTATGCATCTTTTATTATTTACTATTTAGTTGCTTTGACATTGAGTTTGACATGTTTATATTATTTTTTATCAGCCAGGACTACAATGTGGAATTCTTCAGAAAATTTGTATTGGTGATGAATGCCTTGGACAATGCCGGTAGATTATAATCTCTTTGAATTATCTTCTATTTTTTTTCCATTTTGTAACATTGATTATTTGTCCCTCCTTGTTTTTTTGTTAGCGGCCCGTAACCATGTGAATAGGATGTGTTTGGCAGCAGATATCCCTCTTATTGAGAGTGGAACGGCAGGATACCTTGGGCAAGTCTCTGTTATAAAAAAGGTATGTGCATTGTGCAGGGATAAAAATACTTTGAAAGTTTTGAAACATTATTTTTTTTTTTATCAGGGATTAACAGAATGCTACGAGTGCCAGCCCAAGCCAACACAGAAAACCTTTCCCGGGTGTACTATAAGAAACACACCATCAGAGCCCATCCACTGTATTGTATGGGCCAAATATCTTTTCAAGTAAGATAACAAAATTCTTACTATAGTATCTGCAAGTCTCTATAATATTCATTCTTTTTATGGTTATGTTTTTAGTCAGCTGTTTGGGGAAGAGGATGCGGATCAGGAAGTTTCCCCAGACACTGCAGACCCAGAAGCTGCATGTGAGATGAATTAAGTGTTACATTTACACACTTGTCAAATGTCCAGGAGTCGAATGCATGTCTTTAATCAGTAAGTAAAAAAAAAAATGTTTGTTATGTTTAGGGAACCTTGAAGATGCAGCAGCTCGTGCCACTGCGTCTGAAAAAGATGGAGACATCAAACGCGTGTCCACCAAAGAATGGGCCCGCTCCACAGGATACGACCCTGTCAAAATTTTCAACAAGGTATGTGTTAGTGACTGTATTTACAAAATGTATGTGTGATCTCTGCATCTCTAGCTGCATATTGTTTTATTCTTACAAATTAAGAATGTATTTCTTAAAATTCTTTTTCCAGCTATTTAAAGATGACATTATGTACTTGTTGACCATGGATAAGCTGTGGAAAAAGAGAAAAGCTCCAACACCTTTGGACTGGAACAAAGTTGAAATGAATGGTGAATACATTGACTAGATTTCTTTCTGTCAAAATGCTTTTAAACAATATATATATATATATATATACCGGTATACTTTTTTTTTTGTGAATATTGTTTTCTGTTCTTTTCTACAGAAAGTCCCAAAGAGTCGGAGACTTCTAATGCAGGATTAAAAGACCAGCAAGTTCTTGGTGTTTGGGGCTACAGTAAACTGTTTCAGCAAAGTGTGGAGACTCTCCGCTCTCAGCTGCAAGAGAAGGGAGAGGGAGCAGAGCTTGTTTGGGACAAGGTGTCTTTCGTAGCACACACAAATACTGCTGATAATGTGGAGTTTAGAAAAGTTAAACTAATTGCTTGTCCTTCCTGTTTTTGTATTATGTCCGTCTCTTTATGATAGGATGATCCACCAGCTATGGACTTTGTTACTGCTGCAGCCAATGTACGGATGCACATCTTTAGCATGAACATGAAGAGTCGTTTTGATGTCAAGTGTATGAATATTATTGTCATCTAATCCAGATTTATTCATGGAGATCTTTCCAATCCTATTTACTTTTATGTTTTGTTGACCTCTATTTTAGCCATGGCTGGCAACATCATTCCAGCCATCGCTACAACCAATGCTGTCATCGCTGGGCTAATTGTGTTGGAAGGCCTCAAGATCTTATCAGGGGAGATCGAATCATGTCGTTCGGTGAGTTCCTTTCATTGCACAGACCTGTTCATACTAAAGAGTAATTTTAACATTTCATATTTGTCTGCTTTCCAAGATCTTTTTGAATAAGGTCCCTAACCTCAGGAAGAAGCTGCTGGTTCCTTGTATGCTTGATCCACCAAGTGCCAACTGTTATGTTTGTGCCAGCAAACCTGAAGTCACCGTCAAACTCAATGTCAACAAAACCACGGTCATCTCCCTGCAGGAGAGGGTAAATGCAGCCTCTCTGGTTCCAATATAAACTTGTTATTGAGATATTGTTTTTATTTTACTTAACTTTGGTTATATGTTAGATCTTAAAGGAAAGGTTTGGTATGGTGGCTCCAGATGTTCAGATAGAAGATGGAAAAGGGACTATTCTCATCTCTTCAGAAGAAGGAGAGACGGAAGGTAAGATTGAGATATGAAGAATTTGAATTTTATTCCGCTGTTTAGTTTAAATGTGTAAAATGCACAATTAACTCTTTGCCTGCTAGCCCTTATCTCATCACAACCCCCTTCCGTGCCAGAGTTTTTGCCATTTCTCAAGTGTTTGTAGTCTGATTAATAAAAAAGTTTGCGCTACAATGATCTGTAAAGATTTAAGGCTCTTCTTTCATTTAAAGAAAAGTTCGATGCCCTATCTTTTTTTCATTCACTGAACATGAACACCGTTCATTCAACGGGAACAGTTTGTCAAAAACAGCCATTTGAAGACAAAAAGCTAATAATTACACTTCAATAAAAAGTTTGGGTAAAGATTATAACTACCTAACCTAATTTTGGACAATCATTCTGGTCAAATCTAGATCTTGTCATTTTCTCATACTCTGCCCAAACTTCTGCTGTAAAGCAAGGCACTACGAATAATTAAGATGAAGCTTCAGAAGATGCAAAGCTGTCCGCTCTGTCCCTCGCAGCCCCTGAGGGCACACACAACTGTTTACTTTGGGATTTCCCTTGTGTGCTAGAGCACCTCATGTTGCAGTACGACGGATTTGCATGTTTCTGATGCTGAAGGCGTGAACAGCATAACCTGCTATAATGGCTATAATGAAATGTGCATAGGACGAGATTTCTCACCTTGTGGCGATTAGGAAAGATGAGAATTCTCGTCTTTGCTGGTTAGGTTAAGAGTTAAATTAAATGCTTTGATATTCTTCT
>OMNZ01015678.1:0-12456 GCA_900303255.1 Lesueurigobius sanzi | reverse complement strand
TATGATTTCAAAAGAGTAAACTCAGTTCTTTGGCAATAAATGGCCTCGCACAACCACTAACCATGAGAGGGAAAATTATTGTGTTATCATTCATATTCTATGGAAAATGGCCAAAAGATTAAAAGGGTATGTAAGCTTAAAAGGGTACAGTATGTAAACTTGTGAGCACAACTGTATACAGCCCCTTGTACAGATCAAATCACAAAGTTCGACTGAAAAGAAGCGTCTTCAGCTGCTTTTTACAAGACTCAACAGAGAGACAGAGGAAGGTCCTTCCACAGTTTTGGTGCTACAGCTTTAAAGGACAAGTCTCCTCCGGTTTAATGTGGGTCTGGAGGTTCTTGCCCAAGGAACAACCAGAGGTGTAGGACCACAGCAGATCAGAGATGTAATTTGGAGCCTGGCAAGGCTCTAAAAGACAGAACTGAAATTTTAAAATCTATTTGAAATTTGATGGGCAGCCAGTGTAGGGAAGTCAATATTGGAGAAATGTCCGTCTGCTGGATCCTGTTAAAAGCCTTCAATAATAACATTGTCACAGTTCATTTTCCTGTTCTTGATGATCATTTATTACAAAAAGAAAAGTAAAAAAAAGTAATTCTGTGGCCGTTCTGTTGATGAGCAGTGGACTCAAGAAAAAAATGCGTGACAACCAGCCCCGGTCTGAACTACTCTGCTTCCTAGTTCATGTAAAACTGGGATGTGCAGAAGAGTTAAAGCTAAAGAGTTGAGGTTGTGGCTATAGTTCAAAATTAACTTCTAACCTGCAAAACTGACCTAAGATCTTCCTCTAAAATCCCTCTTTAAGCCTCATTTACTCACATGGAACTAGCTTGTATTAGCACGTACTCGTAATAAGTTAAACCGTTTAGTCTTGAGAATTCCCCATCAGTGGATGACGCACTTTGGCGGTCCGAGGGCATCCCCTTGGCCCTTGCGTGCACCGCTCCACAGACGACTCGAGCGGCTTGTGTTGGCTATTGCTGTGGCCAAACGCAGCCAGACACTGAGTTGTTCTGGCATCATTAAAATTTGCTGCAGATGTCTGAACTCTTACCTCAGCGCAGTGAGCACTGAGCACGGCTTCCCCAGCTGCCTGCGTCCGATCAGCGGGGAGCTCCCAGCGCTCACAGCCACCGCAGGAGCCAGGAGGGTGCAGGGAAATACAAAGGTCAGTCATGTTGAGTCCCATTTATTTCCTAGTTATCCGGCTGTTTGGCCTTTGTTTATGCCAGATTGAATTATTGTTAAGACACAGGGCACTGGGAAATGGTTTTAATGCTTCAAACTAGATTCGACTTGAGGGTAAACCGTGTTTATTTGGCATCCTGACTTTCTAAAGATCTTAGTTTAACCCTCAATCACACTCTAGCACGTTTTATTTTTTTTACTCCTATGTTAACATGCACATTTTGCTAAATATTTCAAGGTGGTATATTTGAGTGGTCCAAAATAATAAATAATTGTAAGTAATTTAATTTGTATCCCATTGTCTCACAAAATGTGCCCATAGACCTGCATAGAAATCACTTTTTACCAAATGCTATTAAAAATGTACCAAACATGTTATTTCAAACTTCTGCATATTTTCCCCATAGAAAAGAATAGAAATGTTAGTAAATACTATGAAAAACTGCATAACTCCACTATGACAGAATATTGTGACTTTTTGAGGGTTCATGTGTCATTGTGGAGGCAGGTGCTGGTCTAAGAAATACAACATACAAATTCTTTATGATGTGTGTCATATAATGCTTCAATGGGAAATAAAAATATGCTTTAATGATCATTGTAAAGTAGCCTGGCACACCAGCCTGGCTTCCTCCACGTATTACATACCTGGGAAGACAGTCTGGGAGTCTGCGGTTTGAATGGCTCAAAATCCCTGGTCAAATCTGGATGGACCAATCAGTGGCAATCACACAGTGCGGGAGGCGGGAGTTTGCGATACGTCATTTTCAGCTCCAGAATTTCCCATAATGCGGCCTGTCTCGAACCACAACAATCAAGATGGCGGCCACAACAGAGCAAAGTTCACTGCCTGGTCACTGTGCATTTACGTCACTGTGCATCCGTGTTTCTCGTATTGGTTTCCTCTGGGCTTGTTGGTCCCGCCTCGAGTCTCGATTTGAACTGCTGCCCCAACTGCGGACTCCCAGACTGTCTTCCCAGGTATGTAATACATGGAGGAAGACAGGCTGGCGTGCCAGGCTATTGGTAAAGCCCAAAACAAACTGTCAACTTGTCAGCTGCACCAATTTTCCAAACAGTTTGATGATGTGCAGAAAATCCATGTTTTCTCCATCATATAAAGACACATATCCATGTGTCTTTAGTGAAGAGCCCAGAACAGTACACAGTAAGTTTGTGCAAAAAAACCCATCAATCTTTCATTTAGCTAGCATTCCAAAACGTACGCAGACATTTTTGTGTGAAAGGTCCATAACGTAACTTTTTAAAGCAGTGATTGAAGATTAATACTGAGGTCGAGGGTGATGTTATAATGAAATTTGTTTTGGTTTCAGCTGTTAAAGGAGACATATCATGCTAAATCGACTTTTTAAAGCTTTTAACCATGCTGTAATGTTGTTCCCTCGTCAAAAACAGACCTGGAGCAGTATTTCACTTCATTCACGCAGTTTTGAATGAATCCTGTTTGCGTTGGTCCTGTTATGTTGACTTCTGTGGTGCTTGGTTTTGTACTTCCTGGTAACAATTACGTCATTGTTCAAACCCCCAAACTGCCAAAATTGATCAGATCTGAGCCGTTCTGTCTCATAGCGTGGACCCAGCCACATATGGCTGCGCTACAGCCATATGTTTAAATCAACGCTAATTGTTTGTTTTTTACAATGTGATTCCCCCTGTTGCCTGTAGGGGGCGCTCCAGGCCAAATCCTCATCAGCCCTGACACATACCATATTTGAGTATCATGTCATCTTCACAGAGGCATTATTTGAATGTATAAAATGTAAAATATCAATGCACAGACATCCTAATGAAAGATTTTAAGCCTGTTTTTAAAATGATATGTCCACTTTAAAGTGCAGCAAAAAATGATATCTTAATGAGTACAATCAGCAGTGTTTTGAGTAATTCCTTTTTGCCATGTAAAAAAAAATACATCAATCATGTGTTCCTTTTCAAATTAAATGTATTTCTTAATTTGTCAATGCAATTGGATATTTAATCTTTAATTTTAGGGTCAAGAAGCCTTTTTTTTCTTATTCCATGGCAGATATATAGTTTGTATACCCGCTACATCAAGGTAAAATGATCTTTCAAGAAAATGCAACTTACTTTTACTCCTTACAAATCTAAGCCCCATCTCGAAGGCCAGATGAAACCCCACGGGCACCCCTACTCTTACCTGTATAAATGCTGAAAAATATACTTTGAACAACTTCTCCTATTCACCTACTTCATCACTCACCTTGATGTTCATTTTCGATCATTCTTTTGGGACTATTCACTCTCTTGGGACTACACAAGGTGGAGCTACCGTATTTCCCAATGCATTCATCCAACCTGACAAATCCAAACACGCCAACAAGGTAAGGATCGGGTGCTGGGGTCAGGGCTCTTTCAAGATCCCACTAACTGCAGCCACTTCCTGTAAGAAGGAAGCCATTTGGAGACTAACCGACACCATATTACCCCGGGCTAACTTCGGGTAATGTTAGCACTTTTAGCCACTTTTGTCATTCATTTTTCATCCCCAAAAACGCTACCTTCAAGTCGACTTTTATGAGCCTGCACGTTAAATTTCTTTGAACAGACACGTGGAAAAGAAGATAAGTACTGTAATAAGAGCAAAACACCACTTAAAAACAAAACCGGTGATTTGAGAATGCCGTAAAATGAAAAGTTGACAGTCATTAGCACCAAACATTTGCATCTGCTATGGTAACCAATTGGCACCTTGTGTAAGAGATATGTTATGATGGAAACAGAGCCCGCAATTACAGAAGCATTCGTTTGTTTTAATTGGTCTGAGCGAGGCAATTCTTTTTTGTCATCTTTTCGGACACATTCGGAGAAAGGGAAGGGGTGGAGGCAGTAGGTTATGTTACTATAAGTTATAGTGGGCCACAACTGCAGTAATATGTCTGTGAAGGGTCTCAGTCGTCCAGGAATTATCCGTGATAGTGAGGCTTTAAATGTCTTCGATTAGACTGGGGTGATAGACAGTAGCTGAAGGTTTTCTGCTTCTATGTCCAAGTTTCTTCAAACTGGACTGGGTCAAACCAGTCCAGTCGACAATATTTAAAGCTTTATTAAATTTTATTAAATAATTCGTGGACGACAGACCCTTCACAAATATAGTGTGTACTATATAGTACTAATCTGGGGAATGGTGTCCTTTCACTCGTACGCACCTTGAGAACTTTTTTTTAATGAAATATGAAATGTTGAATATATTGTAAATGAAATAGAGATATATAGAATGAAAAGCTTATATGAAGACTATGATAAAGAGGAACGACACCTAACTTCTGGGTGAAAACATTTTTTTTTTTCTCAAAGGCGGTAGATACAAATTCTCTGTATATTCAAAGCCACTGATAGCCTGGGAATACCCAGGCTGCTCGTGCTCGCATTTCAATTCGAACTGCGAGACAGCCTGGATAGGAAGATCGAAATCTTCGCATGAATCTGGGGACCAATCACAGCACGGGGAAAACACGGAAGTTGTAGTTGCCGCAAAGCTATCGTTTGATCAAGCGTTAGATTGTGTTTTAAACACATTAAATCGAAAATTTATATTAAAAGAAGAACAGCGTTTGGCTTTACAATATTTTATTACGAAGAAAGATGTTTTAGCCTTGCTTCCGACAGGATTTCATCTTCTTCTTCTACGCTTTTTCACTCCTTGTCGACTTTCTGTCGCTCAACATACGTCATCGGGACTCGATACGATTGGCTGTGGACATTCGTAGCGGCCAATAAACGGCTAAGGACAATCGTAAACCACACCTCCCGTACGAGAAAATGAACGGTTGTTTCCCAGACTAAATATTCACTTGTGATATTTAGTCTGGTGCTAGCCAGGCTAAGCCACTGATGCGAACCACATGAAAATGTCTAGTTTTCACAAACACATCAGTTCACTGGTAACAGACGATCAGGATGTATTTTTAAGGGAAAAAAGGACCAGAGGTGACTGCTCCTCTCTGTCAAGGCTCATTATTGGGTGAGTAACGATTCACTCAATCTCCGATTTTAAGTTTCAAATGAAAATGAATATGACCAAAATATGTTTCTTTTATTTTAATATTATGCATTTTTGTCCAGGGCTTTAGGGGCGCTCTAGTGGAAAAAGCATGTGTTCACTGACGCCATCATTAATGTACACTCTTTGTGTACATTAGGCAGAGTGCACCGTGCGTGGTAGTGAAGTAGCTGTGGTTTTCGGTGTGAGGAGCGTCAAGCCAGCCACAATATGAGCTAGTCTTCAGCCAGGCATCGCGGTTCGAAGCAGTCGTTTGAGGGCTGCCGCGTAGCTGAACGCTCATACGTTCGGGGTCTCGGTAGGAATGCGTCCTGAAAACACTGCACTCCGGATCTGGAGGGCGCTGCCCACCTCCCCTTTCGCTTCTATGGACACTTTTGTTTTGGACTCCTTTCCTGTAACTTTAATGGAGGATTGGAACACGTGAAAGCCGGAACTTCTGTAACCGAACAGTATGATCTGTGCCCTGCAGCCAGCCTGCAGTGATGAGCTGGACTCTGTATGTAATGCCTTGTGAAAACCATGAACTGACTGATACATTTTAACTTAAATTAATGAACATAGAAAATAAACTATATTGGTATTTTGGTAACTCTGCCTCTGTCCAGTCAATTAAAGAACCTATGTTGCCTGTATAAAGCGGGTTAAATAATTTAGTCTGGAGTAACTCCCAGTGGTGTTGTTGGTACCTTTTTCTTTTGTTGTGAGTGATGGTATTGTGGGCTGTGCCATGTAGGCCCTTCACCGCTCCGCTCTGCTACAATATGAAACACAAAACTGTCCACCGTAAATTTCTCCATTGTGAGATCAATAAAGTCTTATCTTATCTTAAATCCTCCTGGCAGAGTCCACATCTGGAGATGGGTCCTCGGGCACTGTGCATCGAAGGATGGGTTAAATGCAGAGAATTCATTTCCCTACAGGGATCAATAAAGTACCTTACCTGATCTCATACACATTCTATTAAATTTGTAATACATTTGTAATACTTACAGACCATCACTTCATCATTTTTCTAGTTTGTATAAGACAAAATGATATGTCCACTTTATAATATACAAAATATAAACAGAAAGGACACATATTGGAAAAGTTAAGTAAAAGTATCTTGTTCCCACCTTTGTTCCTTGCTCACTTTCATGCTTATTGCCCCCCTTGACCCCTCACACAGAACATGTGAACAGCATGTGCCCGTGCGCTGGTTACATGCACATACTTGCAGACAGTAGCCGCCAGCCGGAGTTGTGATTACACCCAGTCAAGTGGCTGACTAACCTCAAATCTCATCATTCCCAGTTCCTCTGTAGTCGCACCACAGCAGCCGAGTGGCGACAGGTTAATGCCCGTCCTCCAGTCCGGGGGCACCACACCCTTTTACCACCCAGTATCAAAGACTCCATCCCGTAAGCAATAAAGTGGGGTCAGGTGTAAGAACTCATCGTGATTACTTTATGTGACTGTTAAATCACCTCCGGGCTTGAAAACAACCAGCATTAAGGCAAGATACTGCAGGTGAATGGGGAAAGAACTGAAGAGATATCTATCTTTTGCTGATTGATGACAAAAAAATGTATAGCAAGTTCTTCATATAAATATAAGGCATATTATGTGTAAAAAGGGCCAAAATTGCCTATATTTTCAGCGATGAAATCTAGATAATGGATAGAGCCCAGTTTAAATTGATAGTTTTATTTTGACATACTATTTGCACACAAACAAATCAAAATGGTTAGTTATTAGTGATTGAATGTGTAAAAAATTCAAATTTCACCTAGTTTTTTGGGATTCAAAGCTCAATAAATCAGGTTAGGAAAAATTCCTAGAAAAAGTCTTCAAAATACAAGACTGGAAGAGAGTGTAATACAAATCCACTTAGGCTATCAGGCTAAAGCAGGGGTGTCAAACATACGGCCCGAGCCTTGTAGAGCATAAATTGGTATGAGTATGTCAAAAAAACAAAAAGTAAGATTCTAGCCCAGTGATTGCATAATAAACAGCACATTTTAGCAATGTGGCAAATGCTCAGTCTGCCCTAGGGCAGTGGCCACATTTAAAATGTGAATCAAATGTGCTGAATCATTACAGTGCTCTTTTGAGCACCCAAATGATCCTAGGAGCTATTTTGTCTGGGTGGGTAGGTCCTGGTAGGGTCTCCCATGGCAAACAGGTCTTAGGGGAGGGGTCAGACCAAGAGCGGTTCAGAAACTCATGATGAGACCATCAACTGCTGCCCCCCTCGACCCGCCAACGCATAAGCGGAAGAAGATTGATAGATGCTGCTGGTATCTACCAGAAAGGAAACCAACATGATGCTGTAAGCCATATGGGTTTGTCAATGGAAACACAGAGGACCGTTGCTATGCTCTTGTGATTTCCTAAAATAGTCTGACATGCGACTTGACAAAACGTCATAAACTAGACAGCAGAGAGAGGATCTGAGGCAAGATTGATTACCTGTATCCTCTGAAGAAGACCACCCAGTGGTCTGTCCCTAATTGCCTAATAAAGGACTTAAATTAAAGTCAGAGCCTCAGATCATCTCTCTCAGATCGCTGTCTGTTTGTAATTTACCTGATCTTGGAAGAGCACCTGCTGTCACAGTTGGACTGAGCAATACACTCACCTTTTATAATCTTTTGTCATAAATAAACATCATAGAGGGTGAGTTTGGTCTGTTTTTTTTACTTTGACATTAAAACTAAGATGTTAAGAGACAGAACTAGCCAAAATCTCAAAATAGACCACTGCATGATGTATGTTTTTACCTGCCGTTTCTTGACTTAATAGGAGCTTGAAACGTATCTCTTTTTTTCATTTCATCACTACTGCAATCCTTATTGGTCTATTTTTAAGTTACTATATGTGGTATGGGCCCGTAAATTGGGAGCAACTGGGGGTCAAGATGCTGGGCCTGTGACGGAAGAACTTTTCAAGCAATCCATTTCCTGAAGTGATGACATTGCGTGAGTGCGAATGGAAACCCTCGCCGCACGACCCATCAATTCTGAGACCTGTGGCGCTTACACGTATTCCTCCTTTGTTTACGCTAATCAGTTACCCTCCGGCCCTTCGCTTGCAACCCGATACATCTCAATGATTAAAAGCTCGGAGACGCACAAAAATGTTATTGCGCTTTGGGAATTCCTTGACAAATTCTCTACGCCTGCCTCCTGTCCCTTCCATTCACAAGTAAAATTCATTCACTTTCTCCCTTCATGGCCGTTCCAACTAATAGACCTACTTTTTTTGTCTTTTTGCACCCAGGGAGCTATCCATATGCGCAGTTACAAGACCCTAGACTTCGGGTCTCTCCAAAATCCGTATTGGACAATGTGGGGACTTGCCTGAGGACAAGTGTTGAAGTCTTTTTGGATGCTATATGGTTGGACAGCGTTTCTTTTGGCATGAGACAGTCCAGATGTGATGGCGAGCTCTAATGACTAGCGCTATCACCAGAACATGAAGTGTAAAGGCTTCTGAAAAAGTGACACGCAGCGGATCAGCATCATTAGCAGAGACAATGTGGTGGAAGTGTTTGTTACTCGTGTCTGGTGTATACAGAGGCGGGTCAGTCAGGGGTGAAGGTCACGGATAGAGCAAGGCGACCTCAGCGTGAAAACAGCTTGCATGGCTATTTTTAACTGCAGTAGCATGTAAGGACAGTTAGGTTGATGTGTGGTCCATGGTGGTCAGGTGAGGGAAAGTAGGCTTTGGGGGTACAGTGAGACAAACGTCCACACATTAGAAGTCTGTGTGAAGCCTCCATAAAGCCTTCAAGAGCAATACTCTGTTTTAGGGTTAGGGCCTAAGTTAGGAGGGGTACACAGCAAACATTGGGTTAAGGCTGATATCAATTTGAAACTTTTGCTGTATATTACTGACATAAACATGAGGAAAAAGTTGCATCAGTTGCAAGTTTTCCATAATTTTATATTTTTATCAAAATAATACATTTTATGTGTAAGAATGACCTACATGTAAGGATCCGGACCCAGTCCCGAACCTTTGTGTCCAACCTTTAGACCCGACCAAGTAAATCCTTTCCTCCTTTCCTCATTCGAGATGCTGCATTTTAGCGGGATGTAAATAAGTAATTTCTGGGCCATTTTGAGCAAAATAAAAAGTGTCAGGCAGCTTTCCTTTCTGCTAAGTCTGGGCAGTAGGCACTGCAGCTGCAGAGGTAGAGGGAGGGAGAGAGTGGGCAGCGGCTCAACTGAGGGGATTTACTCAGTCGGATCACAAGGTTGGATAGGGTCAGGATGGGCTGGCATTTGTGTTCAGATCCAGACTTAGACCCGCTAATTTGTGACCTCTGCTGTAGATGCTACTGAAGTGGAGATTTCATTGAAAGAGTCAAATAAAAATTAAAAAAGACATTTGGAGAAGGTTTTAAAGTTTTGTGATGTCTGTGCATGCGCATGCATGCTGTCCGCTGTCTTTTTACACTGGCTTCTCTCAAAAACAGAAATGGCCTTATATGGATCACAGTGGCTTGTTGGTGGCTTTATGCATGCCATGTGGATACCAAACATGTCAACATTTGTGAATGGATATGAATGGGAAACATGGCAGAGCGCGCAATGTGGGAGGGAGTTCAAAAATCATAAAGCAACCATTGTAAAGGGTGAGTTTTGGTCAGACAATCTAAAAGTGACCACGAAAAATGTATGTTTTCACCTCTCCTTGAGGTGGGACTGGAGCCGTTCGTGACTGTGCTGGGAACAGTAACAGTTTTCTTCATTAAGTACCTGTATCCCCCCATACTGCTGCACCACAAAACTGTATGATGGGGAACAGCAATGCACCTGCAATGTCCTCAGAAAAAGGAGACAAGTGACTCTGGCTAGTGCAAAAGCAGGAGCATCAGGGACTTTGCTCGTAGCCAATCATTTCAATTTTTTTAATGCTCCAGCCACATATGCAAATTTGTAACGCATCACTCAAATGCGTAAGTCCCTAAAAACATCTCTCACTTGTAATTAAAATAGTTCAGTAGCTCGCCTGTTGATATGGCAGAAAATTGCAATTTTTCGAGCAATACTTTTCGTTATAGTTTATGTTTTCCTATGTGGGTGTCAACTTGTGGAAACTCTGCTGAGTACCAGACTACGAGTACCACATCTGAAAAGAATAGGTAAAGTCTGTCGTCTGATTGGAACTTGGCAAACAATTACTGTGCTTACTAAACGTGGCAGGGCAAGTGGCTAACATCAGTTTTATCATCACTTAAGAAAAATAAAATGGAAATGACCAGCACCAATACTTAAAGCATGTAGGTTTGTTGATTTATTTTACAATAAGAATCAGAATCAGAATAGAGTTTATTGCTATTGTCAATGAAGGTTTCACAGACTAGGAATTTACTTTGGTTTGACTCATGCAACATGAAACATAAATATAGATATAAAATAAGATAAATAATAAACTATGGAGAAAAAATAAAATAGTAATAATTAAATAAAGGCTATAACTATAAGGCATGCATAAAAGTAGAAAAAAAATATATATATAAAAAAAATCTAATAAAATAAAAAATAAAATAATAACTTAAACACAATATGAGCCAGCAGCATAAATTGTAAATGGTGAATTACAGTTTAGCAGCCAATGTGAGTGTGGACACACCACATAGTGCAAATAGAAGACCATCATTGCATGTACAGTGAGACAAAAGTCTTTGTTTCCAAGTCGAAATCTAAGTCCATGTTGTTACTCTATACCCGTCCCCATATCGGCTGTGTTGCTCACGACATCCATCATTACTTTACGTCAAAGGTTAGAAAGGAAAAGGCAAGCGGAAATATCTAGATGTATAAATGTCACCACCAAGATTAGACTTACAAAAATAATGTCTGACTAAATATAGTGCCACAAACCTGAGTGAGGCATTTGAATGGCTCGGGGCTTTGACAACAAGGTCCGAGTCACTGCAACCAATACACCCAGGACCTAGCATGGCTGTAACCGGAGATAACAACCAGGTCCATCGCTACACCACGGCAGGGTAAACATTAAAGACTATCAAAGTCAATTGATGAACTTGCAATAATGAGCAAAATGCAATACTACTTGAAATGGAGCGCGGCATGGAGCAACAACCACCACAACACGGGACCAGATGTATGGGAGGTCAGAGGTCGAACAACATACAGGTGATGTAATTCATCAGGTGGCGGCTGGTGCGCACAACCAATCACAATGACGCTGCATGTGGCAGTGCTCGGTTGCAGGCAAACTGCCACACATACAGTATGTTGATTCTTTAGCTTCTTTTTATCTTGTTATGATAGCAAACCAGTTGTGTTTTCTTTTCAGTTGTTTTTTTTTTCTTTCTTTTGTTTACCTGAAGCGACACACTCCTACACATGCACAGTTATTGGGAAGAGTAAGTAATACACTGGGGGGACAGAAGATTGGAAATTAGCTTTGTCTATAATCCTGCATTTTAAATATAGTATACTTCTTATATTTATAAATGCATTGTCCCTTTAGATAAATACAAATGTGTGTTAAGTTCCCATCACTACAGTATTGAACCAACCCTCTGGTTTGAGGAGAAAAACTGTAGATTAGTGATGTCATATTTTCATGTAATTTCTCCCATAGCCAAGGCATTAACCTCTTAAGGCCTAACGTCCCCATTTTTGGGGACATGCCACTTTTAGAGACAATCCTTGTTTATTTTAGTAAAAAATGTGTTCACAAAAAAAAAGTGTATTTTTTGGGGGGAAACTGTATTTTATGACCAAATATATACTGCACTGCGAAAATTGATATCTTCATAAGTAAAAATGTGCTTGAATTCAGAATATTTGATGTTATTCTTAGTAATTTTGACTTGTCAAGTAAGATTATCTGCCAATGGAACAAGTATTTTAGCTTCAATTAAGAAAAAAATGACTTCCTGCACTTAAAATTAGATAATAAATCAAAGTTGACTTCAAATGATATGCTTTTTCTTATTATAAGTGCAAAAATACTTATTCCATTGGCAGATAATTTTACTACGCAAGTCAAAATTACTCAGAATAACGTCAAATATTCTGAATTCAAGCTAATTTTACTTTCAATATATCTCTATATATCGCAGTGTGTAAATAGGATCCAAAATTTTCAGTTTCATTATTACAAATTTGAATTTTTTTGGCCAAAAAGTGCCAAATTGTGCCCTATTTGTTACAATGGGATTCTGCCTCGACTATTTTAAATCAAAACCTCTATAA